>VOPJ01000978.1:0-36064 GCA_014673585.1 Semibalanus balanoides
CACGATTCACGATTCATGGATCTAAATATCTGGTGGTGAATCGATTCTTTTTCGATTCAAGGAATTTTGATTGGACGATTCCAGTCAACTCAATCAGAGTCGAATCAATAACCAGTCTGGATGAATTAAGGAAAAAATATGTCTCGCGCTGACGTCCCGACACCACCTTTCATCAACAACTTTCCGCTGCTTTTCAAGCTTTTCGCTGGCGAAACGGAGCGAAATTTGACCAAAAAAATCGAAGCTTAGATCCGCCAGTGGAAATCGTCCATCCTAGTGCAAATTCCTTAAAAGAAGACCTTGCCAATGCATAGGTATTAAATTTTAAGCTGCTAAGTACATTTTTCATATCACAAAGATATATATGTTGCTATAGCGTATACCTACTAGCGTCGTGAGCTCTGAACTGGGGAACACAGGGTGGATTCAAAAATAGGATTCCGCCGCCTATGATGTTAAATCAACATCATATGATCAACACTGTTGATCATAGTCTGCGGAACGGGGGGGGGGGTCACCGGGGCGGGTCACTAGTGGCCCTCCTTGAATACCGAGTCATACGTATATGTATGTACAGTCGGTCTATTATGTATCTTCCCTTTTTCAGTTTCTGAAGCTCATCTAATTTCACTTCTGTGTACATGAAGGTCTGATTTAATGGAACAAGTGGTACCTACCCAGGTAGGTACCACATGTTCCCTTGTGTCAGACCTTCATGTACACAGAAGAGAAATTAGATGAGTTTAAGAAACTGAAAAAGGGAAGATACATAATAGACCGACTGTACATATGTAAGCGCTTACGGCAACATACCTATACCTTTAGACTCGACTTAAAGGGAATGTTTCACTTCTCTGAAAGTTGTCCAATGTACGCCGCTTGTGGTGCAAAATATGAAGCAATTTGCTGCGAACCGATTCTGACATTTCTCAACAAAACATGGCTCAATTTATGGAAAAACCAAAGTTTTAGTATTTGGGCTGATGGACTCTATGAAGAATTTTTTGAAATTGAAAAAAACCTTTCACGCTTTGCAATACTGCTTATGCTTAGTGCATGGCTAATGGTATAGCCAAATGTAAAACAAGTCTACTTTCATCAACATTGTATCTTCGATTAAAAAGGGATACGACATCGGCTTTAATAGGCTACCCTTAAATACACTAGGGCTTATTTTTGCAGATGTCAAAACCAAACTCAAGTTTACTTTCGATTAGACCTCTGTTGGGTGTTTTAAAACTTCTACAATACTTAATTCAATGGAATTTCCAACAAACGTGCCATCTGTTAACTCAAATATTTTGTTAAGGATTATACGAGTTTCCGCCTGAAAGGAAAAATGCCACTATTTGCAGGATTGTTGTGCTTAAACAGTTTAAGGACATATGAGATACCTCGTGCGCATTTAATCATAATTAATTTCTAGCAATTATCAGCCGGTTTAAGACTTTGACATTTTCAAGACTTGTATTGATAAGAGGTACATTGATCGGCGATTATCTGTCCCACCACTTTAATATCTCTATCCTGGGCGGCGCATATCCGGCGTATAGTAGGACGGTGTCTTACGGCTCAAGTACTGCAAAAAGTACGCGGTGCATCCCGAGCACTTTGAAACGTCCTTACGTAAAGAAGAATGCCATTTTCCAGAAAAATGTTACCGTGGCCTTCTACCACTTGTTTAGTACGTTTATAGTAACTCAATTATTCTGGAAAAACCCTATAATCCCTTTAATGTAAAACATCTTTAAAGGATTAACGAGTTTCCGCCTGAAAGGAAATGCATCTTTGCAGTGTATGTGCCTTAAACACGTTTAGACATATGAGAGTGACCTCGTTGCGCATTTAACAATTATTTCCAGCAATTATCAGCTTTTAAACTTTGACATTTTCAAGACTTGTATCTGATAACGAGTACTTGATCGGGATTACTGTCCACCACTTTAATATCTCTATCCTTGGGCGGCGCATAGCCCGGGCGTAAGTAGAGACGGCTGTCTATAACCTCAGCAAGTACTGCAAAAAGTACCGTGGCACACCGAGCACTTTGAAACGTCCTACGTAAAACGAAAGATCATTTCCCAGAAAAAATGTGGTAAACCGTGGGCCTTTCTACACCCTGAATAAGTACGTTTTACTATCGTAAACTCACATTATTTCTGGGAAAAACCGATACTCCCCTTTAATCCCATTCCCATGCCACCGTCCAAAAAGTTATTCAAATGGACCCATTTTGGTCAAAATATGAAAGTAATTGCGCTTGAACACGATTATGACATTTCGTTTCTCACAAAAAGTGCTCAATCTTCATAAAACAATACTGTTTTAATATTTGGCTGATGGACGTCATATGAAGGAATTGGGATGCAACATAGATAAAACTTTCAGCGTGCCAATATGTATGTCGCGTGTATGGCTAATTACTTATGGCCAAATGTAAAACAAGTCGACTATCATCAACAATTATTAGAGTCACCACAATCGGACCCCTGGTCCCCATGCAAATACACTGGGGACTGGGGATTTACAGATGTCAAAAATGAAACTAAAATTTATTTTTGATTCGACCTCGGTGTTGTTTTAACTTATACATTACATAAGTTCAATGCCAAGCAGCCAAAAATGGTTATCTCCAAACTCAATATAAGATTAAGTGGCTAGGCCCTTTATAACCGCGCACAGATAGGCCATTCGGCCCGCGATAGCGCCGGATTAACTCTCGCCGACACATCCATGATTGACCATCAAATTTTGTCATCGGGTGTCTACCGCAACTCCCAACTAAGTTAAATGCATTAGGAAACACGATTTGTTTGGCGGTGTTTGTGTATTGGCCGTGTCGCTGGTGGAGCCGCGGCGATATCGCAACCGAACGGCGCAGTGTGCGGCCGGCTTTAGAGAGCCTCCCCCTTGCCCAGAACCGTTCCGTCGCTAATGATCCTCATCGACCAGTGTTTCGCCGTAAGGCTTTCCGCAGGATTTGAGTCTCATAAGTTATGAAAGCTCAATCGATCGATAAAGGGATATAATAGATCAATAGCACAGAACACGAGTCACGACAGGACACCTTTGACATTCTGAAACAAAACGTGTTCAAACACACGTGTTCAATGGCTGTTGATTCTGATGTAGGTACCTTTCCGTAAAACGACTGCTGTTTTGCTAGGTCGTTTTTGGGCCGATGACCAGTGAAGTCGATGTCAACAGTGGCACCGGGGCTGAGCCCGCATCAGGATCGTTCCTAACCGGTTGGCGGTTGCGGTCAGACGTGGTCGGGTCAAAGGCCTGACTCGACCCAGAACATACGTCACTGCTACCTCAGTCGTGTCGCACTGATCTGTACCAGTCCGAGAGATCCTGCGTTCTCTGTGTATTTGCACACAAGTGGGAAATGGTGTGGATTTTTATTTGATACCGAAATCATACAGATGGTGCTGATGAAACGATGGCTCTTAAAACAAACCCACCCATCGCCAAACATACATTCCAATGCAGTAGCGAAAACATTCCCTAATGTTATTCCATCTCCTGCACTTAGTACTTCGTCGCAATCTAACCTACACTTTACAGGAAAAGAAAGGCATAAGCCGTCACCTTCCATTCCCATGATAAATAAGACCACCAGAGGTGCTCGTCTGCAGCGCATGCTGACTGCGATCGCTTTTCTCGGTATAGGACGGTTCTCTCCCACTGTGGGATAGCCGGTGCGATAGGACGGTTCTCTCCCACTGTGGGATGGCCGGTGCGAGTTGACTAGATACTAGTCAATCGTGTGCAAACACTCAGACAGTGTGTGAATGTGCACGTGCGTGTGAGCAAAGTGCACATCGAATGGAAGCTATCGAATCATTGCTTAATACTGCCGACGAAAATAGGTAAGTACAAGGTATCCATCTGATCGGCCTATGCTACACCGAGCCGAGACGTCGCATTATTCTGTAGGTATGTGGGGTAATATAACTAGTCCCTGTCGTGATAAGTGGGCCTCCGCCCTCCAACGTCCACTACTGTGGACTGTTTAGTATGTGCAAGAACGTGGACTGCGCACACCGCAAATGCATAGCACACGGCAGCTCTACTCCACTGAATTTCGAATAAAGTGAGTGCGCTGTCCCACGCAGATGTCCTTGTGATCACAAACAGCTGAGCAATAAGACATGACAGGTCGGCGGTCATAATAAACATATCCACTCCGTGTCGAGTTCGCCGGATGCGTTCACACATCAACATCATCCCTAAGTTACACACAGCAGGTCGATGACGACTGCAGTATCCGTACATCTGTCGTACAGAAACGTATTATATCCTACGAGTCCAAATAATCTTACTTCACGGAGCAGCAGTGGCCGCGTCCGAGCCGAGCGCTGGTTCGCGCAAGGCTCGCTCGACGGATGCACATTGCTCAAGGCAGACGGCAGGCGAGGGCAACCACTGCTGCAGCTAGCTGCTCTCCTGGACCTCAACAATCGGAGGGAAGCGCAGCTCTGGCTTGCTCTTGTCCGCCGTCGTCGGGGGCGCGTCCTCGGCGGAGCCCTCGCTGGTGTTGTCCGAGTCGGCCAGCGACATGTCCTTCGCCTGGCGCGCCTCCATGAGGAAGATGCTCTCCTTGTTGACCTTCTCGCAGTAGCGGTCCATCCGGTCGTAAATGATGGCGTCGCAGCCTTGCGACTTCAGGTAACGGATCGTGTCCGAGTTTGCGTTGTCGTCGCCCCAGCAGAATACCACCAGGCCCTTCGCCTGGGCGCGCTTAATGTATTCGGGCTGCTTCAGAAGTACTCCAGAGAACACGTTCACGCCCTGCCGGCAACGGGAACATCACCAAACATGTCAGTCAGTCAACTGCCACAGAAGAACGGTATGTTCACATAATCAAACGGAAACGGAATGTAAACTGAACGGAACATAAACGAACGGGGTGGACGCAACCACGATGCAAACGGAAGTCAAGGCAAGAATAAAGGAAACTAGTAAATAAACAATAAACTAGAAAGGGAAATTGTAGCCGTCATTTCTCTAACGCTCAGCCACCACAGCACGAACTGACTTTTCTGTGCCCCTGCCAACTGAAGGCATCCACACGCCAGGTGACACCACCGCACCTGAGCTACCCCCGCCCCCGCCCCTCACCAGGATCTGCGCTGAGCGGGCGAACAGCTGGGCCATGTCGAGTGTCTGGGTGCGCGTGTCTCTGTAGGGCGGCCATTGGTCGGTCTCGCCCTGCGTCAGGAACAGCACCGGGTACCGGTTCTGTTTCAGCCGCAGCATCGTGCAGATGTCCGGGTGGAAGCACGAGAAGATGATCTTGCGCGTGCCGCCGTGTTCGAGAACGGCCTTCAGGATGTGGTCGATGTAGCTGTTGAGCTCGAACGGGTGGTACAGCTCGAACGAGCCGTCCTGGAAACGGAGCGGAAACGAAGCGGACGGGTCACGTGACGGCATGAACGAAACGAAGAACGATGATCGGTATCGGATATGCGAATGAGCGGCACAATGTGGGGCAAGTGGCTCCTGACAGCAATGAAGCAGCCGGGACGAAAACCGTGACGCTTAGGTGCATCGGAAAATTAGACATGAGGCGTAAAAACCTTTATGGTATTTCATCTAAACTATCTTGAATTTAAGCAGCCTTGTAATGGGATAAAGGAGAAACTGAGCAAGTTGTGGTCAACAGCTTGAAGCGGTAGCACTCAGCGCGATGAATAGCGCGGTAACACTGCGTACCTGCAGCTGCATGGTCCACTTGATCTCGATGTTGAAGCCGACGTGAGGGTCGAGCGTCTCCATGGCCAGCTGCAGGGTCGGGAACGGCTGGTTGTCCTCCAGCATGTCGTTCTCCAGGTGGTGTGAGCCCATCTTACCCTCCTCGATGTTGTAGACCTGGATAGGAAGGACACGCGGTCAACAGACACTCAAACACGCGCTGTGCTTTCATAGGAAACGCCCATTTGAAACTGGGAAGCAGGTGTAGAACGGTGTGTTCTTGCGCTTCACGTCAATTTTAGCGATGACACACACTGTTCACCGTCAATAACCGCGCAGTGGCACTCACGGAGCGAAGATCCATAAGTAACTATCTATAATAATACAAAAATAGCTGTGTCATCTACCCGGTAAATACGCGTTCATATCGGTTCAGGAATATCGGGCACCAAACTGAGCCAGCACGTCCTACGATCCCAGCACGCTGCCCAGTACAGCTCCAAGCGGCCCTCCCCCACTGCCCCTCACCTTCAGCTGCTGCAACTGGGTGTACTCCAGGTCCTTGAGCGGCACCGTCAGCAGGTGGTGGTCGTCGATGACGTCCTTCTTCCGCAGCGCGATGCCCACGTGGAAGTCGTGGTAGATGATGGGCACCATGTCCTTGCTCAGCTGGATGTCGAACTCGATTAAGTCGGCGCCGTGCTCGGTGGCCTGCTTCAGTGAGGCGATCGTGTTCTCACGGATGTTGGCACACGCATCCGGCCTGCAATAGAGTACAACACGTCACACTACGGCACAACACAGCACATATCCGGTCTGAACGGAGCAGCGCAGCACAGCACACGCCGGAACACAGCGTAACACGTCACGAGTCTCAACACGCTGCAGCATATGAGACAACTCCGGCCTCATATAGCATCATCACGCACAGCTCTATTTCCACACACAGCAGACAACCACGACAGGATCGACATTAAACAGTCACACTCCACAACACAGCAGACAGACCCTGATATGATCGGCTGCATCCCGTTGCTGGCCTGGCCGCGTCGCCGCTTACTTGTGTGTGAAGGAGCTGCCGGCGCCGCGGTGGCCCACGTCCAGACCTCGCCAGGTGTCACGCCAGTAGCGGGAGAACGACGTCTCCATCAGACACTGCGCCTCCGTCATCGGCCGCACCAGCAGGTAGTCCACTGCCGGCCGCGGACAGACAGGTGTCGGGTCAGACACGCCGATGACGTGGGCACACGGTATGCGTATCACATAGGAGCCTGACAAAACGACAAATATAGGAACGGATGAAGAAAAAGCAACGAGCACATGGTTCTCAAAATTGATAAATACATTGGTAACGATATAAGCAATGTTGTATCATAAACCCGAGGTTGCACACAGGTGGATCCAAATTCCAGGGGGGCATCAGGGGCAAATGCCCCTCCCCCCAAACCAGCACGAGTGAGGACAGCCTTTGGTGGAGACAGCGGCAGCGACTCAACAAATGCATAAAAGAGCGAAATTCCGACGATTTTTTATATATTTTTGTGAACCTTTTTGGGGGTGATGCCTCCCCTCTATGGCGCCACAAAATCCCGTTCTAGATCCGCCAGTGAGGGTGCACTGTGCACAGCGCAACAAATAATAATAGCAGCTCCGTCCTCTACACATATCATTATTATTTTTCATCCATTTCAATCTGAATATCTCCAAATTTATCACGAGGCCCGTGACTCCTCTAACTACTCGAGTGCAGGCATGCGAACGTGTTGTTGAGTACAGTGCAGTATGGTACAATATGGCGCAGTACAGGAACGTCGTAACAGTCGGCTCACATGGCAGCCAGGGGGGACGTGTCCCCCCAAACATTTTCCGGATTTCAAGAATTACGACATCATTCCATCATTTTCAAGGAATCATTCCAAGAATCGACTTCAGAATACCTCCCCCCCCCCCAGCTTTCGGAAGGTGGGCGGCGTCCTTGACGACAGCCCAAATAGGACGTGATGTAGCGAACTTCCCATCTAGGGCGACTGGAACTAAATTGGAAGCCATTTGTGTCACAGCTCAATCTACTTAGTCAAATGAAATGACGATTAAATGGACCAAGAGAGACAGGTTGACGACTTGATGATTATTTGGGCTTGGAAAAACACGACCGAAAGATCCGGTCTGCGCTTTACATTACCCCGTCCCCATGGCAGTAGAATCGGCAAGAGGAAGAGGATAACGAAGAACATAATTAACCATTACCTATATCTTCGTTAATTCGTTACATTTGCAATATTTGTGAACGACAGTCGCCGCCCGGCGGGTGCCATGCGTTGCGGGTTGCCTACCTACCAGTCGGGGTGTCTGGCGGGTTGCCTACCAGTCGGGGTGTCTGGCGGGTTGCCTACCAGTCAGGGGCGTTCAGCGGGTTGGCTACCAGTCAGGGGCGTTCAGCGGGTTGCCTACCAGTCCGAGAGCCGTGCGTGAAGAGAACTTGAAAGCATCATGCGTACCGCGCAGGGGCGTCGTTTTCTATAGGCCTGGTAGGGCCCAACCCCTACCAATGTTCATTTAAGCCCACCAAAATGCCTCTCTGGGCCCTACCAATGTTTTACAGCATTTTATCAAAGAGATCATATTTAAAAAAGGTATTGTTATGCAAAATGGGCATCAGGGGTCTGTGCCGAGTCTGTACCTGTGAGACCATGCATGGATGCATGGACCATGTCTGGCAATGAAAAGGAAATATTTTTCCACAAAAAATAAGTTAATAGTTGAAATCGACAGACGAGACCAAAATATATTTTAAATTCATCACATTTTGCAATATATTAATTTCTTTCCTATCAAAACATAATTAAAGGTAAAGTTGATCAGCGTTCAAAGCTAATGACGGTCGGTACTGTACTCAGCACATATTTGGTAACGAATTCCCTGATCGAGATCAAATTAGCCTGCCTACGCATCGTTATTTATCAAATGTAGGTATATAATACGTTTCATGCACTTTATATTTTGCGAATATGTATGTCCCAAACTTCTATGAGCAATAAAAAAACATTAAAAAAGTTCGTTGAAATCGGAAGTTTAGTTTGGCCCTGAACGACGACCTATTTAGTGTTCATGACTCATTTTTCCTAAATAAGTTGAATGTTCTCCCATGACTTTTCAATAAATATGTATTCAATACACATATATGAAACATTTATTTCAACCATTTTCAATTCAGAAAACCGTGATGCGTTCGGCGGATTAACTTGACTCCCTACGACGACGTATTTCATATTTGGTGCAAGTGCAATTTGTTGAGAGGTAATTTAACGATATATATTAAACGTTGAATGGATTGCAACAAAAGCGCCATGTATGTATTGTTCCCAATAGTGGTGCGAAAACACCGATCATGAACTCCAAAAGAAGTACAAGTATTTTTGAATTTCGCTAAAAATTGGTTTTAAAATTAAACCATAGCTGTGAATTTCATTATTTTTTCAAGCACGCAAAACGGCTATCTCAACTCAAATCCTATGTTAAGGTGGGACAGTCCCTTTAACTTAACACCATATATGTTGCATAGCATAAAGCAGACAAAGAGATCAAAAGACCTTTTGATATACATGACCTGTCATTATTTCCCTTGAAAATACCTAAGCTTATGATATTGAATTTGGAAACTTATTGTATCAAACTTACGATATAATACGCTGGAAAGCGATCGTCGATCTCTGTCAGCACATAACATTTGGCCCGTCCAGCTCAAGCATTGTCGCCAACAGAGGGCAAAAGGCCCATGAGGTTGCACCCATCAAAGGGGTGTAGCTTGCACCCGTCGGCCGTCGGGGTCGCTGACTGAGTCGACACTCCATGGCAGTGAACTGCACGTGATCTGCAAACTGGAGCCTGTGTCACCAACTATTTGGCCAGGCCTGTTGAAAGATTTTCAACGAAATGCACTTGTTGGCACAAGGCACGTGTCACGTACCACGTGCCACGTCAAATGATACAACAACCGGAAAGCGCATGGTTAGCTCTGTTTTATCACACCAACATTGGCCTGTCCAACTTAACAGTTAACAAAGGGCGCCAGAAGACGACTAAAAAGGGATGCAGTTGCACCCTGCTCGCGGGTGTAGCTTTCATCCGATGGTTTGGCGTCCCCAGAAGACATCTCAGCAGCGTTGTACAGCGCACGAGGCCTACGAGTATGCCTTCACTGTCAACAGTGTCATCTTGGCACATGTTCCGAGCTACATGTTTCTTATCCGCCTTGGTGCGTCGATCTATGAGAGTCGCCCCGCATAGTGGGCACATCCCCTCAGACAGACGCACGCACGGAATCTGCAACGGCCCAGCACACTCTGCACTGCCCGAATTCCGCGTCCGAATAATCCCGAACGAGACGGCGTGAATTCAATAATGCTTCCAAAAGCTTGGTGTGGCCAATTTCTAGTGCTTATTTTTTTGTAATTTTGTCCATAGCTGACAAGATGCTCTAATACATTTGCATTACAAAAGCAAAACAAAACGTTGGTGTTGGTGCGGCATTGGCCTAAATAGCCACACCTGCCATACTACATTCTCCACCGATGCGGTCCTGAAACGCGTGCCGAGTCTGTACATACACGTGAGCTGGCCGATCGGCTGCTGGCTGGTGCCGTTGATCGGCATGGTGATCGTGCCGTTGGTCTGTTTCAGGTTGTTTGGCAGGATGTGGCAGAAGCCGATGTGTTCCGCATAGCCGTCATCCGCGCTGCTGCCGTCGGCCGAGTACAGGTCCACCATGTACGCCTGTTGGCCAGCAGTTGAGAGTCAGTGTAGGGCGAGACGGGGTCAGCGTGACGAGGTCAGGGGTCAGCGTGACGAGGTCAGGGGTCAGCGTGACGAGGTCAGCGGTCAGCGTGACGAGGTCAGCGGTCAGCGTGACGAGGTCAGCGGTCAGCGTGACGAGGTCAGAGGTCAGCGTGACGAGGTCAGGGTCACAGTAACGGGTGGTAGGGTTAGTTGCAGCACTGAAAGAAACCGACGCAGACGCAGGGGTGCGAGAATGACAAGTCAGATTGCAGGCGCAGGCACTACTAGGAGCTGGTAGGTCTCGGATGGACAGCAGCTTCACATGACTTGTACTTCCTGCATTTTGGGAGATGGTGAATAGATATACACAGAACGACCACGAGTGACGCCGAATCGCGTGAGCCATGCAGCTAGAGAACATGCGACACGGGGTAACGGGGAACCAGAACTGGCGGATTCCTGAACGATGATTGGGGGAGCGGGAAAATCCCTAAAAGTATCACATAAATTCTGAAAAACTCAACGGATTACACTTGCTTATAAATTGTTAGCTGATTTAAAACAAACTTTCTTTATCAAAAATTGCTTAGATTTTCTCAATATATCAGGAAATGCGTCAACTGTCAATTTTGCGCAGATTTCAGGCGGTTAGGGGGCATGGTCCCTTTGCCCCCCCCCCTGGATCCACCAGTGCGGGGAATCAGGTTGTGAGTTTCTGTTTTTAAGACAGAGCTTTGCTGGAGGTACAAAAAGCAAAGAAGCATCGATAACACAAATAGCCCCTACAAACACATTCTTCCACAAACGCAGGTTGACAGACGTTTAAACCCACTGCATGCTCTGACATCGTCACAATGCAGTCTGTCACATGGCACGTCACATAGCAAGCATGGACAGGTTAAATTTAGTCACCGACGACAGGCTCCGTTTAACACATGTCCCAATGGAACGCTCTTCTATTCCTAGTTGACCGACAGCGGACGCAATTCTGTAAGGATTGGTCAAAGACATCAGAGGCACAATCATTCTTTACACGATAAATCGACCAGAGGGCGCCACACTCATGTCACCGATTTGGACCACAAATGAGATATGGGTTACCTGGGGAGCTGAAACGAGCTGTGAAAGTTAAACGACGAGCCAAGCAGTGGTTCAGGAGGAATTGCCTGATATATTTTTGCCAGGTCACGGTGCAGGTCAATCTTTTTCCGCCATAAGCCATTATCGCCGGGAATTTATGACACAATCTAAATGTGTCATATATCGCTTGCATGGCAATGGGCTACTCTACGAAATGGAACTGTTAGATTTTCGATTTTCAATCATTTCTAAATTTTTGAAATTTGCAAACTTTTTGGGTGACCACTAGTAGATCGAAATTATATTTTTGACCATTAAAATGTAATGAGCGATCAATTATCTTTCAACTTAAGAAGTACGATTTAATATTTATGTGGTTCTAGTTATAAATTCGTCAAATTTAGTAATTGTATGTGTCATTTTTATTAAAACAATAAGTTATTCACCAATAACTTTTGAAGTAATCAAGATAGAGAGATATGATAAACACTAAACACCATGGCACTGCCCTCGTCGAGACACGTTAAACGACAAGCAATATTACCCCTTTCTAGGATTTCTTGACCTTGACCTGAGGTCACGTCAATTATGGATAGCCCAAATCGTCAATCATTTGACTCAATATATACTTTCTATGTACATCATTGAAATGGTAATGAGATACTCGAAAAGTCGGTACTAATAGTGTTATTGAATTTGGCTTGAAAAATTATCATAAAATTATAATTTTCTATAAATGTTATTTACGAACAAACATACCGATGTTAGTCAACCTACCTAGAAACATCGAAATTTCACTAGACCGTAGTAGCTTCCTGATCATCAGAAAATGAATGACACTCATATTTTACGCCCGATCATAATATGTCTTTCAAACAGTATAGTGCAGAAACCACAAAACATCTGTGATTTGATGTGTTCTTCAGTGTTTAAGTATTTATATGGGGGAAAAAACGTGGTATTTTTCACATGTAAATATAAGAGTGACTATTAACTAAAGAATCAAACAAGTCATATTTTTATGCGAACGACAAAAGGCGTTTTAACACATTTAAAAAAAAAATTATTAATGATAGGCTGAGGAAAAAATATATAAGTTAACTGAAAAAAAAAAAAAAAAAACAAGTTTCCCTCTATAAATTTCGCCCAATAAATTAATCGTTGCGTGAAAAATTTTATATGATATCTATAAGTTGAAAGACCAATTCGGTATCGCTTATATACATTTTGATGATAGGCAAAAAGTACAGAATTTACTATTATAGAGGTTACCAGCATTAAGTTTTAAGATATGAAACAAAACAAAATTTGTTTTCATTTTCATTTTCTTTATAGACTACACGAGCAAGTGCTATTCCGACTTGCGTAGAGTACCTATCTCTCACAGTCAGGGATTACCATCGTCCACTACGAATAATTTATATCTAGCAATTATGACAAGTTCCGTGAGTAATTGTAGTCAATAAGATCTGCACCCGGCAGGATACGGAACGACTGATATCTATATAAAATGTATGAACCGCGTCGACGAGCGGTTACAGAGAGTCGAGTCGTCATATGTCTCAAATAAAACTAGAAACGACTGACACAATGAGTGCATTTGTTATGGCAAATTCGATTTTATCGTGTCTCGACCCGGAACGAGTTCCAAACATTATGTCAAGAGACACACCACGATACTCTCGTAGGTATCATGAAAAGTATATATGTGAATAAATCCTATTTCGATAACAAAGCACACATAGCATACCTACACATTTAAGAAAAGAAATTACAGATATGGTATTATGTATCTATGAACAATACAAGAATATTTTATCTCACTTTTATAGTGTAGCTACGTATGGTTATTGCAACATTTGCGGCTCAATACATTGTACTGCTGTGATGAATATAGGTAAGAAAAGTTTATCTAATTTTCGAAGTATGCTATCAGCTCGACCAGATTCAAAGTTTGGAAAATGTAAAAGATGACAAGAAGTCTCACAATTTTTTTAAATCGTAACAACATTGATAGCAACCATTCAGTTTAGCATCTTTTGTAGAGTATCCTTGCCTATTAAGCTCATTTCAACCAAAGATATATGACAAAAATTATAGAATGACTGAAAGGATTGAACTATATATAAATTCCCGTGTTGACCTAAAACGGCGGACAAAGATTGAACTCTTTGTCAAGGCCATAACCATTGTTTGCATCGAAAATGCCTCAGGATTATATCTCCGTGGGCAGCCACTTACTAGTGCAATTTTGTGGATCGTCCTCTTAAACAAACAACTTCTAACACCCTCGTCTAGCAGGAGCTCCCAAGATAGCATTACCATAAAGTACCAAATTGTATTGTCAAAATCCACACAAGGTCAGCATCAAACAATAACCATGCAAAGATTGTGGTAGGTTTTCACAAAAAATATCTTCGAACTTCTTTTCAGGTGGTCGATTTCTCGTGGAATGCCGCCATTAGTAAAAAGAATATTATTACTAAAAGCATGCCATCTGTCTATTATAATTGAGACAAAGAGAACGAAAACATATACTTTGAGTATTCATATAACTATCAAAACAAAACTGCACTTAGTATATACTTACGCAATAGAAGGCCTATGACACACTTGATTGGTATATTGCTATACCACACGAGTGATCATATTGTCATCCCACACTTGAGTTTATCACTTCCCTCGCGTTTGGGCTAGTTGTGGTACATTCTAATCTTGATATGTGTCCAAGAAGTTATTGCACCAAACAAAGAATATGAGACTGCATAATGGTTTGATCTGTATGTTTAACACCAGCGAACACTCAGCTAATTGTTTAAACACACATTACGAGTCTAGCGATTGTCACTGCAACAACTTGCGCAGTCTGAAATGCGACAGAATCTGATTACGTTTCTCTAAGGAAACGTAACATTTATATGTCAGCACACAGTGTAGAGAACAGAACAACATTATCGTTAAATTTTTGACTGACCATCCCCTAAACATCGGACAAGCGCCAAACTACAAAACACCTGTGGGGCACTCCGCGATCCGTCAAACCGCGCACCTGCTAGGTGGTTCCCTTATCCTAATTAGGCCCAGGCGGATAATAATACTGCTCTCAGACAGGGCATTGGCTTGAAGAGTAGGGGCTCGACCAGGCATGCTGAAGACATGACGCTATCACGTTGACCCTGCAGTAGCCACGAAGACCAGCCCTTCCACACAACAGAGCAACTACCACGGAGCGCAGCCTTAGCGAAATCGCGCTCTCCATCATTCTCGACGTGCAGCAGCCTGGCACCGCCGACCAACGTCCCCCACTGGAGGAGCAACGCTTGCAGCGACCACTGCCAAGTCACCAGTCTTGTTGGGACCGGCCTGGTGCCGCCCCTCGCCCCATATCGTCAACTGCCTTCCGGGGTCAGGTCATGTCAGGCTCTGGTGTCGGTCAGATCGCCGGCTGTGTCCGCGCTGCTGCTGCCAAAGTGCTGTGTTAGCAATGCACGGCTCCTGACCGCGCGCCTGTAACGAGCGGCGTGCCAGCATCTCTGCGGGAATCGAAACAGAGACGTTAGCGGCGGGCGGCAGCTGCGGCACGGGCACATGGACGGGACAGGGCGCACCCCCACAGCAGACCGACGGGCAGGCACGCGGACACACCCTCAGCGACCCCGCGCGGCACCTGTTGACAGCGAAACGGACACTGCTCGGCTGGCGGTGACTCGACTCTGGCCTGAATCCCGCATTCAGGCGATCCTTAGTGGGCAGCATGGTATGACGCCTGCGCTGGGAAGGTGCGCCTGATCTCAGAGAAGGCATGGGGCCTCTGGCATCAGGAGCATCTGCTGGTCGCGGTGAAAAGACGGCGACACATTGCGATGATGGTATGCGACGCGGACTACATACCCACCGCAGGCAGCAGCCAGCTCGACCACAGCAACACGGCGCTCCGACATAACGACAGCGTTCACCACCGCGCCGCCGCCCGCTGATAGCTTCAGCTGTCACCACAAACACCCAAACCTCGCACACGCGCATCCGCAAACAACCACACACATCCGCGGCCGCACCCGCACGCAGCGCGCGCAGCCCACCACTTACGATCGTCTCTGGCTTCAGCATCTGGCACTGGAAGGTGAAGAAGTCGCCCTCCCGGTACTCCCGACCGAACTGCTCCTGCCGCTCGAAGGAATTATCCCCCTCCTTCATCACCTGCAGGAAATGATATCAGTCAGCACCAGATCAGGTCAGCGACTGCAGCTTCACGACACACTCGTCTCATGATTGGCGGTTTAAGCGGTTCGGCTTGATTGTTGTGGATAGTGTGATTATATTGTGTGAACTGTGAAGTGAAGCCAGATTACTTGCTGAAGCTTTATTTGAACACGTTATACAGGTTTTGTCATGAGAGATATCTCCGACTAGACCGGGCCCCATCGGCCGGGGAGACGACCGGCCAGACACGGTGGTAGTTGGCCTCCGTGAATTCACTCATGATTGGATGGGCTTTATGAGTAGTATTTGAGGGTTATTGGGCCGGATTTCCCCTAGAAGACGTGCGCTAAGTCAGCAGAGTGAGGGTGAATCAGCATCAGGTCAGTAGCACCATCGGACTATTGTCTATTGATGCTTTATTTCAGCCAGAGCTTCAGCCCATGGTTACGTTGTCTTGCATGAGACTATCACACTATAAGGTAAGTGCTGCGTTGTTATCCAAAATGGCCCCGAGATATACAATCATGTCTTGTTTAAGTCGAACTCCATCCCTAAATAAAAATGGTATTCATCTAATGAGTAATTATCTTGACGCCTGCAAATAGTATCAGAGAGGATGGCAAAACTGAGAAACAAACAAAACATCCAACAGCGCCGATAGGGACACACGAGCATCTGAAAATTGTCAGATGTTCGTGTATTTATACACCTGGGAAGGCACCACAGCCTATGAAAATATAAGTAGGTAATTCCAAAACACTGCGAAAAAATATATTTGCAATAAACAAATATGAGAAAGAACTAAAATAGGACAACGATGCCGATGACCTCTTCGCCTAAGAATAGCAAGTCTATTTCTGGCTGGCAGACTTCGCCAAGGTCGCGTCTCGTCAGAGCTGTTGAGTTGTTTTTGGTCTTCCCGCTCCTGGCAGTATTCCAGGCGGGGCAGCGGCCGGCGGCCGACGACGGGCGGTTCAACAGGTCCCCACGGCCGACCGCGCCTCTCTGAACCCGTGCCAACTGCTCCGAGTGGGCCCGCGCGCGGCCCGAAGACAGCAGCCAGACAGGTGACCTCGTCAGACGGACCACGTCCCACCGCCCGCCCCAGCGCTGCCCAGAGAGTGGGCCCGCGCGCGGCCCGGAGGCAGGTGACCTCGTCAGACGGACCACGTCCCACCGCCGGCGCTGCCCAGAGAGTGGGCCCGCGCGCGG
Organism: Semibalanus balanoides; assembly: GCA_014673585.1. Lineage (NCBI taxonomy): Eukaryota > Metazoa > Arthropoda > Thecostraca > Balanomorpha > Balanidae > Semibalanus > Semibalanus balanoides. The sequence goes on from VOPJ01000978.1 coordinate 16,969, forward strand.
CCCGGAGGCAGGTGACCTCGTCAGACGGACCACGACCCACCGCCCGGCCCGGCGCAGGTCGATGTCAGACAGCCCAGACGAGCGAGCCCAGGGTGGGCGTTCAGGCGTGAAGGGAGCAGCGCTCAGTGACAAAGGCTCAACGGCATAGAGATCGGGGTAGGTATCGATTAATGTGTATACCACGATCACTGGGAATACCCAACCTATCACTCAAGCTAGTTCTAGTTGCAGCTCAACGTACCCAACCTATCACTCAAGCTAGTAGTTCTAGTTTACAGCTCAACTTACCAATCCTACACTCAAGCTAGTTCTAGTTACAGCTCAACGTACCCAACCTATCACTCAAGCTAGAACGTTACAGCTCAACGTGCCTCGGCACGTAAGCTTCGATTTATCGGTATTTGATCTGGCTATCGGCAGGGTCTTCGATTCGTATCGCTTGGATCAGCAATTCTAACGATCTATGACCCCATTCGCTTCGTCGTTAGCCGTCAAACCACTGCCACTACCTCATCGATGTAAGTTTGCGGTGGGCCACGGGCGCCCGAGGTGTCATAATATGAGCTGAGATCTGTCGTCTTTTTCCTGGGGATAACCGTATGAACTAATCGTTCGAAGGGTTTGTTTTTTAAAGTGGCCATTAAAAACTAACAAATTTTACGATCTGAGGCCATTATTCTAAAAAAATCCAACCGTGGCTTGATTTTTCTCTCTCTTCAGAATGACCTGACCCGGCGCGGGAGATGCTTAGCGTCGAAATAGTGCATGGGAAATGCAGCAGCAAAGCCAAATAATATGCAGATATTTTACATACTGCGCAAACAAGACAAATTTCCAGTCCTGAGGCCATTCTGAAAAAATGAGCCAGCAACTCGATAAAAAAGAGCCAGCGCGGCGGTTAGATTTTATGCTAATAATAATGGCTTCTGAACACAAAATGTTTCAGGTGACAAAAGGAAAGGACCGTCAAGTCTCAGCTGTGGCTAATGAATGCGTCGATGCTTGGCAGTTTGGACGGCATGTGACCTTCGCTGTCGGTCCGCCCTAAAACCCCAATCATCATCATCATCGATGCTTGACAGTTGGCGGATCAGTTCCAAAACACAGTCGACGATCGACACATATTTTGTCAGGCTTCCGCGATAGCTCTGGCTGCAAACCAGGCTACACATGAGCGGAAACTGTACGTTTCCTAGAACCTGATGCGCACCAGAGCGAACCCGTGGCCGCGACTCGCCTGCTTCACAATGAAAAACGTAACAGGTGTCCAGTGACTCGCTGGAATAAGAACTCGAATTTTCTAAACCAGTCCGTACGCAAATTGGATATATAAACGGTGGAAGAGAAGATCGGTGCAGCTCACTTACAGCTAGCTCCATGATGGGCCAGGGGTTGCCGGCTCTGAGAGACTGCATGTCCATCTCTGAGCTGTCTTCGCTGCTCATTAGAGGCTCGGCCATCATCTTCCTCTCCAGGTTCACCGGCGTCACCTTCAGTCGACACTGGAACGAAATCAGACGAGGTCACGAGCGTCAGCGGCATGCCACGCGTCTGGCTCATGGCCAATATGAAACCGTATTGGAAGCCCGGTTAGTAACACTGCTTCGATATTCTTTCCTGACCTTTATACCCATTACTCACATTATTTCTGTAGGCATTTAGGAGAAATGATAATCCCAGCCAGGAAAAGTAATTACCACCGAGAAACCTCATAAGCCAATGCGGGAAGTGTGTGCAGTCAATACAAGTCAACAAAGCACATCCGCTTCGTCCCGGTCCAGCCATATCAATACCCTTGTACTCAGAGGCAGAGCTGACGGTCAGCTGACTCGGCTCATAAGCCGACATCCGCGGCCTGACGGTCAGCTGACTCGGCTCATAAGCCGACATCCGCGGCCTGACGGGCAGCTGACATGCCACAATGAGCTGAGACCGGAAACTGGCAGACAAGTTTCATCGGAAGTATCGCGTTAATCTCAACTTGAATTGTGTAAGGTAGGTAAGCTACGAGTGCACTATTTGTCTATTTAATTGCACGTAGACCATGAATCTGAATCAGAATCAGATTTGAATTATTTCGCTGAGCCATTAATCACTGGTGAATCGATTCACTTTATGCTGAATGTTAAATTAATCAGAATCAAATCATTGAGGTTGCATGGGAATCACTGAAGAATGGATTGATTAAAACAAAATGAATGATGTCGATTGGTATGCTATAATATAAATAGCGTCACCTAAGATGAGAATGCAACTGGAACAGATTTGTAAACTCATCCGCCGTATGTTTACGTCGTTGCGTCACATGTCTGGGTGTGGCAGACGGCCCTCAGCGAGCGAGGGGCTTATATGACGCGTCCATGACGTCAGCGGGCAGATAAGAGTGACGCCAGCTAAACGTGTGGGCCGATTTAGCGACCACGCCTGTTGCAACAGATACAGAACAGATTCTGGACAGCAACAAACAACGCAACAGCTTGAGGCCCGAAGTAAGAAGCTAATAGAAGGTGGATACTGGCGCAAGACAAGGCGAATATATATATATACCGCCTTGGATCAGATCAGCCGAGGAGAGCCAAGGGCCGGCAAATCTTTAATCTAAACACTGTAGCGGGGGGTTGCACATGTCTGGAGCGACGCGATGGTCAACCATCGCTGACATATTGCATACAGGTTGCGTAAGATCTGCCAGATACCTACCAGTAAGGCTCCAGCCTCCATAGTTGGCGGTGAACGAGCGAGCGCGGAAAAAAAATGTACGGTGAATTCCTACTCGATCGGGCAAATAGTTTCTGAGATACAAAAAAGGTGCGCACGTGCAGAGACACCCACCCCCCGACTCGTGGGGAAGCGGCGGCTGAAAGGTCCCTAACCACTCACCAAATTTGAACACAATTGGCCCAGCCGCTCCTGAGATTTAGCATAGGAGTATGCACATGCGCACGTGCAGAGGCACCCACCACTGACTTTTAGAAAGGCGGTGGCTTAGAGGTTCGTAACCAGTAACCACACACCAAATTCGAACACAATTGGTTCAGCCGTTCCTGAGATGTATAACAGGGGTGAGCACTGTGCACGTGCGCACGTGCAGAGGCACCCCACTCCTGGCTGCTGAAAAATACTGGCGGCTTAGAGGTCCCTAACCACACTCCAAATTTACACACAATCGGCCCAGCCGTTGCAGAGTTTTTGTGATAAAACACTTAACAACACCCCTCACGCGGAATGCGCCACGTGCAGTGGTATTCATCCACGTGAGTCGGCACTAGTCGCAAACGAGGGAGGTTAGATGCGACTGGTCAGCGAAGAAGACCGCTTGTCAATTGGACATGCGGTTGCAGAGATATTAGCTTCTCAAAAGCGTCACCACGGGTTGGGTTGGGCCGGGCCGCTCATATTCATATTTTGATAATATAACACGGAAGGACGAGCGCAAACGATAAATTATGCAACTCAAGACGTAACTCAAACTGTTTGAAGTTTGAACAGTGCTGCATTAGCAGACTCGAACATGTTGCACGAGGTGGAGATATCTGCCGAAATCTTGAGTGTCAACGATACGGGGTTTATATCATTAATATAATTAAAATGTTAAGTGCATAACAAGGCATAGATATAACAGATTATCAGTTATCACCTCTTCTCTTAATCTTCAAAACTGTTTCTGAGCGGTGTGGTAGCAGTATCCGCTACAGAACTTTGAGGCTTGGAGGTAAGTATACTCGCTTCTATAAACTTAACGGTCAAGAACGGTCTGTTTGCATTGTCCAATTTGATAACAAAATAAGCTTATTCATGACAACAAAAACGCGTAAGCGTCAATGTTTTGTAACAATTTTGTCGCGGGTCAAGCCAAAATGGTATAGGTATTGTAGTTTTAAGCTTGTCCTTTCCTTGGGAAATGAGTGCCATGATTGTGTTGATTTATTTTGCAACAAACCGCTTATCATCAGTCAACGATACAGCGATGTATCAATTAGCGTCATGTTTACCATACAGAGCAAAAGCAGACACCACTGTTTTGACAGCACTGTTGACGGAACAAAAGAAAAGCTGGCACAATTAGTTTACATTGAAAACAGTTGCGTTCGTTTACATTGAAGTTTACATTGAAAACAGAGCCAGCTTTTTAGGTGCAATACGCAACCTAAGTGTTACGTCAAAAAAGTAGCATGGCATACTCAGCTGACGACGTAGTGTTAAAGCCATACCAATGTTCCTCAATTCAATCGGAAAAACGCGTATTACTTATTATGTGAGCAGTAGATACATCACATTATAGAAGAATTTTCTCATTTTTAAAATAATTAAAAATAGATTTATTCAAAATAAAGCGAAATTACTAAGAAAAGAACACGTTTCGTTTTGACCAACATTGACAATATTTCCTAAACCATAGGTTAATAATTCAGCCCTTACTCTCTGAAATACGCAATCATGTATCACTGTATTGTTCCACTCTTCATTTTTCTCATACAATTACTAAATAAGCTCAATAAATACAAAAAGCATTCAATTCTTCTTTGTGTTCAAAATGCTGACCAATTATGACGTTAGTATCACCTACACGAATAACAAGCACGTAGCATAAAACTACTTAAATCTCTTAAATAAATGATAAAAAAATAGCTGATCCATTTCAGGCCCTCAATCTAAGGCTGAACTTCATAACTGGGAAAAAAACAACTTTTGTGCTTGGCCTTTAACACTAACCTCACTAGATCCACGCCATCAGCTGATTATATCAAATGACGTCCCGACTTAGGTTGCGTATAGATGACCCAAATGGGAAATATAATTTATTTCGTCTGCAGTTCACTTCATACAAATTTTCAATCGTTTTTCGAAACGTTTGAGATGTAATACTCACGCTTCAGCATGTCTTTAGGTACAGAATCATTCAATGGGCCTATAAGCGCCTCGACCCGCTTATAAAAGCGCTAGAATAAACATAAAAAAAATAAATAACACAGCTATCCAGCGCAGGCTTAAGCCCCCCTCCCATTTGCCCAAATTACAAATTTGACATAATCCACTTTAGAGAAAATCTTAAACTTTACAAGGCATATTGTCCTAAACGTTCATAAGTACAAGAACCAAATCGATAGTTTTTCAATGATGAAATTTTTTGAAATTTAGCCCCCCATGCCCATTCTGACCCAGTATAATAGAATGGGCTTTTTAAACTTTATGAATAACCTTTAAACGAAATTATCATAAACCAACTTAATGTCGATGCACTAACATTAACCATGCATTAACCCATATCATCTTCGTCTAATGCCTCGTCGAAAGATACAAATATTGTAAGTTCCACTGCCACCACCACCACTCAGCAAGACAACCTCCAGCGCACCCTACTCACGATTTTTATCCACGAATCACGATCATTGGGCGGTTGCCGCAACCAATTGTAGACGATCCTAGACCCAATTAGAATGCAGAAGGTCGGGTACTTTGGGTGCTACAGAGTTGCCTCGTGCTCGTGCTCGTGCTCTCCGGACAGCCGACAGAGACGACTGACGAGCATCGTAATGCGATTGAGATAAAACGAATTAAAATGCGACCATCAGTTGATACGACCGTAAAGGCTACAGGAATCATCACATTAGCCTGCATAATCAGGGCACGTTACAAGCTACTTTTTACTCCGCGCCCTTCGAGCCCTTAGACAAAGAGATAAATATCGTCTACCGCAGGTTTTCCACGTCAGCTAAGTGTTGGCCTCAGAATTCCGACATGCAACCAGACGCTTCAAATCGCAAGGCATGCATACAGATATGTTGCTAAAGCAAAACAAGTTCGAGACTTTATAGCCTTGTATAATGTATGAGTCGAATACCTAATAATGCCAGATCGGAAACCTAGACGTTCGGTGGTCCGAATTTTCCACTGTTCCTTGTGAGCTTTCAAGGGACAAAGTTTAATTATTTGAGTACGCTGCACTACAAAAATATCCTTAGAATGTGGCCAAAATGCATACACTGGAATTCCCGTCGAACACCCTTGTAGATTTCGATCAACACCTATTAATGGCATTTCTTGAGCATACAAAGTTCCGGTCAACACCTTCAAGGGTGTCGCTGGGGTGTTAGAATTTCTCCACGGGAATTGATCGATGATATCGGCGGTGTCAGACACCTCTGCGACACCCTTGAAGGTGTTGACCGGAACTTTGTACACCCCACAAATGCCGTTAAAGGAAATAGCTCACCTTCAACATGCGTTTTGAACTGAGATAGCAGTTTTGTAAAAACACCTTTCTGTAAGTTTGGATGGCTGAAAAGTCTCTCCAGCCGAATATATTTGACTTTTTGAAGAAGGAATGTGGGGCTTGATTCAAAGAATGTCAAGATTGTGGGTCTTAAATACAGCCATCAGCTCAGGGGGTTGTCATTCCTGCAACCGCCATGGCTATTGGCTAGGGGTCCAATGCAAAAGAAGAACCAGGTATGTTAATCACCCGAATTACGTGACATACGTGGGCCTTCCTAGAAACGTGACGTCAGTTGTGACTAAATCTTGCTTCTGAAGTTTGCATCACTTATTGCGCCACTTGCTCCCTTTTATTTAAAAGGAAATAGTTCACCTTCAACATGGGTTTTGAACTGAGATAGCAGTTTTGTAGCCCGTGTTGAAAAAACTCGCTGCAAGTTTTCTGGACTGAAAAGGCTCTCCAGCCGAATACTTCTTGTCGAAGGAATGTGGGCCATAAACAAAGAATGTCAAGAATGTGGGCCTTCTGGAGGCTATACAGTAATCTTACGCGTCTACATTCGAATCTGATTGGCTGAGCCATTCGATTCTTTCGTTTGACGTTTCAGAGTACACATATAGTTGTGATAAAATAAATTGTGTACCCCCTTCTGTCCTGAATCGGCGCGATGTATGGCTATTTTTGACAATATGAAAAGAAGTTGTATTTCAAAATCATAATAAATCGTGTTTGAAAAAAGAACAAGTGAACTATTTCCTTTAAGGCGGCCGTCCTCTTCCTCCTCCTCGCTCCAACTTAGCCCTATTCTGAGATAAGTATACGAATCTGTGGGGGGGGTTATTCGCCCCTTCAGACTTCGTGCCATAAGAGCTAGAAAACATTGAATATTTGAATGGTGTGATCTAAGGCGACATGAACTCTATTTTGTAAAATTTTGGTCAACTTGGGTCATATAATTTTCAGGTCAATCATGGAGTATCAAAAATTATTTTTGTAAAAGCATGATATTTTCTAGGAAACTGCCATTATTCGAAACTATGGAGCTAAGGAATCTGAAAATCAGCTGTAAAGCGGTTTTAATAGTCTTTTCACCATATGATCAGAAATGAGCTTAGGTCAATGGTTTGGCTGAGAGGTAACAAATTGTTAAAAACAAACGGATTTCAGCAATGTTTGTTCCTTATAATTTTTTATCTTAAGTATATACAACGACTTTTATTGGTAACATTGGTGTTTTCTCTCGTCATGCTGGATTCGAACTCATATAATTTTGTCAATCGAAAATTGACCGGGTCAGGTAATGGTCAAGGTGACGTAAGTCGGTCAAAGCATATAAAGATGCTGTATTGACGAGACAAAACGTTTGGCAGACAATTTGTGAGTCTCCTATGGATGTTTTGTCAGAGTTATGATAAAATGTTGGGACCTTGAATGACCTTTCAAAAGTATGACTAAAAAAATCAATCCTTTCAAAATAAGAAGGGCTAAGAACATGTATACTGAAATAATTGGATTGAATGCACTGTAATTAAACCTCGTTTTCATTTTTCAACATATAACTTATATTGGAAGGTTAGCAATTGTGACTCTAGTCATCAAATATTGATATCAGCCCTGAAAACGTTTCAACACATAAGATTTGGCATGTTTCTCTCACATACAATCCGGTTTTGTTGAAACGTCCCTGAAATAAAAACTTGATCATTTTGTAAACAAAGTTTTCAAAAAAATTGGAGTTGTCGAGAAATTCGAAATTTTGAAATTTCGAGATAGCGCATCTGAAAAATAACAATCAATTCTCTAACGATCATTTTTTTGCTAACACTTTCATTTCAAACCACAATCTCCATGAAGTTGCTTAACCATGCAAAGATTGTGTAAAACGTCGAACACGCCCCCTAAAAACTGTCCCTGGAACCCCTCCTAATAATTCATTTTGGAAAAGTACACATTCATGCCAATGGAAAGTTAGGAAAGCCACAAGTGTTGAGAATCCTGAGTTGCAGTTATGATGACCCGTACGCGAAAAACCTCAAGGGGGGCCGATTCGCCCCCCCCCCGACAGTAATAGGGTTAGGCTGGACCGCCGCCGGTGGAAAAACACCCCCTGACATTTTGACAACTCTCCGCCTATGCCAGTATGGAGATGAGGGGCACGATAACCGTCTATAATTATAACGCTTGAAGACACTTTCTATACATCATTTACCTAAATCAGTGCAACCAAGAAAGATGAGTCACCGTCGCCCTGCTCAGTTTAATGACCAAATAAGATCGTCACCGACTTATCTCACACAGCCAGAAGCGATCACCCTGCCGGGATCCTCGTCCACCTCACACTCACCTTCCTCTGTCGCTTCTTCCACAGCTCCACCGGGTTGCAGTAGAGCTTCAGCTGCACCACGGACTCGACGCTGAGCCAGCCGCGGTCCACGTGCCGCATGGGTGTGATGTGTCCGAACTGGTCCAGCTGGTCTGGGACCTCATCCTGCTGCAGCGCTGGGGAAACACGGCCACCAGGGACGTCCGTCAGCCGCCCGCCACCGGCTCTAGGCTCCATAGCCGCCGCGGGCCGGCCCCGCTCTGAGCCTCGCCACGGGATGCACTGCTTAGGGCCCATTGTCGCACTAATAGGCGGCTGACTGTGCCGCCATCAGATTGGTGGTCGGTGGAAATAGTCAAATGTGGCTAGGCGAAGACATCAGTGGCAGCGGGGAACCAGGAGGGCTGGAGGTAAAAGTGAAGAGTTGCGAACTGTTTAGACTTTTGTTTTTGGTCATATCTTTTCTGCTAGAAAAGTAAAGGGTTGCAAATTGACCGTGTACAAATGTTCCAGAACCTCAACGGGCTTAAAAGCTTTAATCAGTTTTTAACTGCGTTACCAGCATTATACATGTTGTATCACATCTATAAAATAAATAAAGGAATATTAAAAAGTAAAGATAAATAAAATAAATCAGAATAAAATCAAACAGGTCAAACGGATGTCCCACGTGACTTGCAGATGTAATTAACACCCACATTTCTAAAGAAACTGAGTAAGGATACAAGCAAAGAGAAGTCAGGGTCTATAGCAAGCAATAGCGTCTTTAAGAAAATGTATTCTACGGGTTATAACGAAACGCTCATTTACTTATTTTCTAAACTCCGTTTTTCAACAAGAGAACGCTTATTCCAAGGCACTGTGAACGTTTGTTAACCAAACAAGATACACTTAAGAGAAATGCATTCCGTTTTCGTTTACATTACTGCGCGAGAACGTTTGCACTGCGGTATTATTTACGAGCGAGCGCGTAAGCTGATCTCATTGTAATCCGGTGTTCTCACCATATAAGCGGCCGGACCCGACCCGGCCGTCCCGGCATGACAGTAACGCTAGTAGAAGTCTTATATCTTTTGTACCCGCATACACGATTGACAAGCGGTCTTTCGCATCTGATAGCCCATGACAATGACATTATGATGTCGACATGTTTCTAATGAGGGGTCAGCATTGCGCGTGACAGTGCGCGGCAGGGTGTCAGAAAGTACTATCCTGCTATAGCGGTGAAACGGCTGGACTATTATATAATTTGGTGTGGTGTGTTTGAGACCACACCACTGGCAATAGTTGCACAGGATAACCTGGGTCACACTGCATGTGCGCACGTGCACCTGCTGTTCGTCACGAAATTCCTAAAAAATCGTGCAAAATACCGGACTATATATCGGAACAAAAGTCGCAAAGACACGGGTGAAACATCATGAGAGTGTGAGAAACGATCCGCCCGCGTATGCACTAGTGTCGATCAGCGGCGCGTGGTACGTGCAAAGTTAGCTGCTATAGCAGAACAAGCGCAATTTCAATGGTTTAACTGAGTCTTCAGAATTAATCAGTGCTATGCATCTTGGAGTGAAGCGATGAAAAACAAATGTTGTACCAATGTACGTCTCTAAATGCCATGCAAAAATTGAGGTTTTAGATGCAGTATTCGCTATTATAAATCCTTGTAAATATTTTACAGTTGCCGATTTGATATATTTCCTTACATTACAACCGGACGTAGCATCAAGCCAGATGGTGCTATAACGATAAAAATGATGCAGTGTAAAGCGCAATCAAATGCATCTAATACCACTCCAGAATGTATTTTTGCCTACAAACATGAACTTATAAATTTTAAATAAAATAAAACTGCAATATGCTATTATGTCTTCAAGTATCGATTGTTAATTCGGATTCTATTTGCAAGGCAAAGACAACACAAGCGAAAATAATTAAAAAGCATGCTTCGCACAAAACGAACCTCCGTTGGGTGGGTGATAAGTTGACGCGGATTTATTCGGGCTCCCTCGTCCTTCGCCGTTTAAGGCGTCTTACTGGTCATAAGAGCATCGAACTTGCTCCTTATTTGCCATATAGCGGAGTGAGCCTACGAGTAGGTACTACACGGGCACTCACATGTAAGTTGTATTACCTGTCCATCCTATCGTGTGGTTGACAGGGCTTAGGGGCTAGGGGCTTGACAGACCTCAGGACGCATTCAATATTTCGCCACACCTGCAGATCAACTGAAATTACGCGATCGGATGCGAAGCGTCGGCAAACACGAAACGCTTTGTTTAGCCAAGGATTCTAATCCTTACATTCACCGATTCAAATGTTTTGAATTTTTAGAATCCAACAGCGACAACATCCGTAGCCCCGCCAATCGGAGGACAGATCATTGGCAGCCCCACCAATCAGATGACAGTTCATTGGCAGCGTCGTTCTGTCAGCGCTCTGCGGTCTATGTGCGGCGGTGCGCACTTCTACAGGTGGTGCATTGCGTCACCAATGTGCAGCACATCCGGTGCGGAAGCCGCGTGATGAAAATATCGACCTTGGCTGCTACGCAGCATCTGCTGTGCAACGCAATCAGGCAGAATTTCGCGCAATGTCAGTATGTCTAGTTTGTTTTTACGGGTGTATTCAGTATTGTCTAGTAGTCACTTATACCATTATTAGCCCTCTGGCAAATAAGAGACATACAATAGTGAATGTGATAAGTAAAGCAGGATATGTCGCTTTCTCATACGTGGCTGTTACGGACAACTAATTGCGTTTTTTACGTTAAATCTAACAAGACGGCATACAAATGACGGCAAAAGACTTCACAATTTTGCTATCTCCGTGATTGTTTAATTGTGTTGTATATAAATTAATTCTGGTAAAATATAAAAACGAATATACTTTAAAAGAAATAGTTCACCTTGGATTGTTTTTTTTTCAAACACAAATTGATTATATTTTCAAATACAACCTCTTTTCATAATGTCAAAAATAGCCATACAGGATTCAGGACAATTTAAATCAGTGCTCAGCATCTATGGGACGTGAAGCGATGAAACAAAACACTAATGTGTAGACCAATGTACCGTCTCTAAAATGCATGAAAAAATTAGGGTTTAATGCAGTATTTCGTTATTAAAATTCACCTGTAATATTTACATTGCCGATTTGATAATATTTCCTTCATTACACCGCCGTAGCATCAAAGCCAAAGGGGTAAAATAAAAATGATGCAACTGTAACGCAATCAAAATCCATCTATACCCACCAATGTGTTGTTTGCCCTACAAACATGAAGTTAAATTTTAAAATTAAAATACAATGCAAATCTAATTTAGTCAAGCAAGTACTCGATTGTCGGATCTATTTGCAACAGGCAAGACACGATTAAGGACAGAGACGTAAATTATTATTGGCTAAACTAATATGCGTACTCTCTCTCGGCAACGAAACGTGGCAGACAATCGATCGAAATGTTAGTCGCGTAAGATTACTGTAAGCCTCTGCCAGGCGGGTGAGGCCACATGACATTCTTATTTATGGCCACATATCCTTCGACAAAAAGTTCAAATAATAGTTCGTGCTGGTTAGCAAGACAACTTGCAGTTAGGGGTTTTTAAACACGGGCTACAAAACTGCTATCTCAGTTCAAAACCCATGTTGAAGGTGAACTATTTCCTTTAACTATGCACGTAGCTTACATAGGAGTGCAACGGAAAACAACACAAGCTAACCGAAAAATATATCAAAAGGTGAGCCAACGCATCTTATCTCGCCCGTTCTTGTCTAAGTGCAGTAGCAGAATGTCTAACGAAAACCGCACCGCATAACCACCAACTTATCACTCCTCCCGCTCCCTCCAGCAGCCGAAGCTAGAACAGAACAGAACAGAACAGAACAGAACAGAACAGAACAGAACAGAACAGAACAGAACAGAACTCACAAGATACGAGGATCTTCCGAGGCGCGAGGTCCGTTTCCCAGCGGCGGGCGATCACCTTCCGCTGCCCCTCCACGTGCAGAATGAGGCACAGGCAGTAGCGGTAGTGGACGTCCTGGTCTGTACGCAGCGTCACCGAGGCTTTCCACACAGGCCTGCGAAACACGCACACAGAACGAGTTGATAAGATGCACGGGAGGAAGGTAAACGCTAGAGCTGCAAAAAATACCGAGTGATGGATCCACCTTATACGTCACCAACTGCATGTCGCATTAAAACAATACGAAATGGTCCGGATTGGATGCAGCCAGGCATGATACCTTTATGCATTATGCATCATTGCATGCGGTCCATTGACTGCTTAAATTTGTCAAGGTCAATCACGGAGTGAGCCCAGCATATTATATAACCAGACCAAGCCCACCGGGCCTAAATTTGGGCACAGAGCCAGTGCTGTCGTCGATCCTAACGGTTCTTAGATGCAATACATACGAATAAATTATAAATGCATCGTATTGCGTGGCGATTTAGCATGATAGAGGAAGTGTGATGACGGTGAAAGTCCGATAATCTAGTAGATTGTGTAGATTGTGGGTAGATTAAATATACCCACCAATATAGGCATGACATAATTAATGGACGACACACAGCTGCAAGTACTACAACATGATGTATACATTCACAATGCACATGTGTCTGGTTATTGATACGTTTATTTTCGTGGAGTGACCTCTTTGTGCTCGATGCTTCATGTTTACTTCATTAGCAAGTGCAGTGCATTCAAATGTTCACTGTGACACCTCGTTAATTACAACAACGTCTCCTTTTTTCGTTACGTTTTTAATAACACAAGTAGGTACGTTTGTTCATTACTGCAGCTTGTTAGACCTTTTAATGGATGTTTGCACCCTGAGCTAATTAGCGTGCTTCGGCAGAACACGAGGCGAAAAACACATCACTATCGACTCTCATTTATACCCAGGCACGTAGCCAAGGGGGCGGAAGTGGCTGCCCCTCCCCCCCCCCGGTGGCCCGGCGGGGCCCTTTTCGAGGCTCGGCGGGCTGGGTTCGAAGTGGTTTTTTAATGAGTTTAGAACATCAGAGTTCCTTAGGGCATCAGGGACAGTGTCCTAGGGATTTATAATTTTGGCTGTGTTTAAAGCGAAACCATACACTGTAAAAATTAACATCCAGGATACTAACAAGCTGCTATTTGGTTGCAAGAGATAAGCAGCTAAATCAATTTAGCATGGTTTCGTGGCTTAAAACAAGTATCTTATGTTGAAATTAGCATGTTGCTACTTAAGTGTGAACGTAAGCACCAAAAACAACATAAGCAGCGAAATGGTGCTTGTATATAGCATTCTTATTTTTAGAAATGCTTGATTTAGCATCCGCAGTCGGGCGTGTAGCTCCCAACCACACTTTTGATGCGAAAATAGTGTTTGATGTAAGTACCAGGGCACTAGGAATAAGTACTCTTTCGATGTGGCGGGAATTTGTAGCAGCAAAAGGGAGCTAATTACAGGCGCATGCGCGTGACGCTCTGAGTGAGGCAGCCATCTTCGCTCAGTTGTCGCGTGGTCGTGGCGGTGTCGCGTTCGCTGGTATTTAAGAAGTGTTTTAGGAAATGTGCTCTGATGCATGGTGGTCGGTTGGAGTGATGCAGCCAATATCAGAAGCGTTTGAATTTAGTTTATGAAGTGATTCTGATGATGTGTTGCGAACATATCAAAGCAACTAAACTCTGGTTTGTGGACATCTCTACTGTAGAGGAGAAACGATTGAGACGCTGCCCGCCAGAGGAAGCGATTCATGGTAGGTACGCGGGGAAAAAGCAAAACGCCTGTTGATGACATAATGTACACTTTGTATGGCTCAGCTTTCAGCTTCCCTATATGTTTGTTACAAATATTGCGGATATTTTATAATGCAATGGTATTGTCAACTCTTAAGTTGTTTTTTACTTAAGATTTATGCCAAATGCCTCAACGAACGCATTGGAGACATTTAGCAACGAGGACATTGAGATAAAAGCAATTTGCAATCGCTTGCATCGTTGAATGGCAAACTTTTTTGGCAACATTGGTGTGGTTCAAAACTATTTGTCTTCTATTTGTTCCATGTAGGTACCTTAGCATCTTAAAGGTGCTAAAATTTAAGCAGCTGCTAAGTCTCATTTGGGAAATCAGAATTGGACATTTCAACCACATCGGTGCGCTAAAAGCTAGCACCAGAAGGTGCTCATACAAGCATTCGCCGGTATATAAGGTGCTACATAAAGTGCTACATAGGTGCCAGATCCTAACAGCTGTTGAAATCTAGCAGCATAAATATACGGTGAATAGGTGACAGCACATGTTTAAGGCTTAAATTCGAGCCCATTTGGGATATCAGAATTGGGCATATGAATTAAGCACCACCTTGGGTGCTTATCTTTTTTTTACAGTCGCTACATTTGAAAAAAATTCCACTCCTTTTACCCGTTTTGAAGGGTCATTTTCCACTCTTTTTCACTTTTAATATTATTTTTCACTCCTTTACTTTAATATGTGAAAAGCCAGATGATGAATCAAATTTCGTTTGATAGTAAATTCTTGAAAATTATTGAAAAGGGCTCTTTTTAAAGGCATAATTTCCATTCTTTTTGCTTATTTTTAGTCTGAATTTCCCACTCAGCATCCTGGCTCTAAAGCAATCCTAGGACACTGATCACTGATCAGGGCCCTCTCTGAAAGACCCAAGGGCCCTTGGACGTTAACAAGAGCACTGTGCATGTAAGAGGGCCCCCTGGACAAGCCGAAAGGGCCCCTGAGCGGGTCAGAGGATCCCCTGAACACGTCGAATGGGCCCCTAGCCAGCACAGAGGGGCCCTCGGAAGGTCATAGGGAGCCCCCGGGTTTGACGTCATTCGTGGTTGACCTATCATGACCTTATCTTTTTCTTTCAGCCAACATGTTTAGAATTAATGTGAGAAAGGTATTAAAAGTTGAGTGACGATACTGCCGTTGGTTTAGGAGATATTACAAAATTACAGGAAGGGGCAAAGATAGATCCCCTAGAAACTCGCGGTTTTAGCAGTTCCTGTTAATTGAATTCCTTGTGTGGCACTTCCATTCAATTTCCATTGTTTATAGGCCGGTCGCACGATTACCGCCCCTCACGTTTAAAACAGAACCCGGTAGACAACCGCGGTGAGCATATAGGCCGGTCGGCAAGCGGAGAAAACTAGTCCGAATATTGGATAACCACAACACAATAACGTGTAGACCTATATAACGCTTATAAGTTATAACATGCTTACATGATGCTCGTATAACGCTCTCGTTATAGGTACGCGTATCCACCTTTATTCAAAATGCATGAAAATATAATTGCATTAGATAACAAAAAGTAGATAAGACATTACAAAAATACCTAATCTTCAGTTTGTTTGGAAAACACGGGCAACGATCGTTATCTAAATAGCAAAAAAGAGAGTTAGCTTCTAGAATTGATACAAGGAGCAGAAAGAGAAATCACCAACCGGTAGTAGTCGCATACATGTCAGGGTGTGTCAAAAATTCAATTCACGTTCTGTAATACGTTCTGTAGAACTGGGGCCTCTTGGAGGCCACCACCAATAAAATGAGTACCTCATTACATCCCGAGTGGCAATGACCCAAATCAGGAATGGCACGCCACCCCGCCTCGGGCTGTAACCTCAGAGAACAGTGTCAGTAATTATCCGGTGGTGAAACCCTGTAACTACTTCCGAGAAAATGACGCCACCAAACGAAAAGGTCCACAGGCAGTTAGACTGGCGGTGAAGTAGTGAAGGGTTCTTGGCGACGGAGTGATGAAAGGTTCCTTCCGCCCGATTTTGAGAACTTAATGATTTTGATGTGCGTTTTGGTAACGGTATGATACACCCATTCATCTGTGTCAAAATTATGATTAGTAACATATCAAATCGCTTATCTTTTAGAATATACATATATCCCGTTTATTATGTGTCAGTACTTTGCAGCATCGGATATATCTAAATTAACCCGCAAACCACCACAGAGAGTGAGGGAAGGATCGTGGAGATGTGTCTACGTAAACATTGGATATCGTGTAGGTTTCCTCGAAGTTTACATTGCATTACCGTCTGGTCAGGGTGCATCCTGCAGACGGCTGAGTGCATCATGCATCCCTGTGGTATCCGATAGATAATCAACGCTAGCGCGCAGATAGTGCTTCGTTCCCGCTGACCGGTCTTTGAGTCCACTGACCCTTCGTCCAAAGACCTAGAGAGGTAACGGCTTAACGGGCTTATAACCGATAGCTATCTTTAAAGTACAAAAAAAAACGCTAAGCTGCATTCGAGAGGAGTTCACTTATCGGATTCTGTCCGAAACCTATCAAAAAGATACACAGGCGACCAGACGAGTCTTTGCCTGTTCCCGCGACAGCACACGAAGCACGCACGGCGTTTTTCTATTTCCAACTTACTGGTTCTTAAACTCGTAAACTGATTATGCCAATGAGGCCCGAGTCCATGGGACGTTCGGCGGGGATGGCGGAGAACGGGGCGCGTCGTCCCCCCCCCCCCCCCCCAGCAAGCTACATAGTTAAAACTTGATATTCACAACTTGACTGTAGACTAAATAATTTGTGTGATTGTTAATTTCGTAATTGTGTAAATAATAATTGTGTGAATAATAATTGTGTGAATAATAATTGAGAGTATTTGTGTGATAATTGTATGTATCCGGTGACTTCTTATCCACGCAACCTTCTTTCTCTTTTCCCGTTTCCGATGGTATATAACTGACGAGTGACCGGGGGCACCACTGGTGTGTGTATGAAGGTCATAATAATTGACCATTTGCTGATACGTTGTCATCACGCAGGACAAAACCG
This sequence comes from Semibalanus balanoides, assembly GCA_014673585.1. Taxonomy (NCBI): domain Eukaryota; kingdom Metazoa; phylum Arthropoda; class Thecostraca; order Balanomorpha; family Balanidae; genus Semibalanus; species Semibalanus balanoides. Next base: position 34,324 of record VOPJ01000978.1, read on the forward strand.
CGACATTGATCAGAACTGGAATAGTCACCAACCAGCGCAGAGTAGTGCTTGAGCATCGAGTATTATGCTATCACTCTTACACCGCTAATGCTCAATTGCACACGTTTCGAATGTCCATGCCTCTAGTCCAACACACGCTAGCCAGTACTTACACTTCAGTCTCAGCGTTGCCGTTGCTGATTCCATTGGCAACATTTGTACTGTCGGCCCCGTTTGCACCGTCGTCGGTGCCGTTGAAGCACGGCGGCGTCTCCGTCTTCTGCAGCTCCACGGCTCCTGCGAGGTTCCAGGAGCCGAGCTGTGGTGCCGAGCCGACCACACAGACCGTCTCTCCGGCGGCGGGGTCGTAGCTGACGCTGAACTGCCACGGCCGGCTGGCGGGCGCCATGGCGGAGAGAGGGCACCTGCCGGACACACTCTGTCACATACACACAACGGACACAATCCGAGGACCTCACCGAACACACAGCTGTCACAATCAGAGGACCTCACCGAACACACAGCTGTTCCAAATCCGAGGACCTCACCGAACACAACCAGCTGTCAAATCAGAGGAACCTCACCTCACCGAACACGACAGCTGTCACAATCCGAGGACTACGACACACAGCTGTCACAATCAGAGGACCATCACCGAAACACACACTGTCACAATCGAAGACCTCACCTGAAACACACGCGTCATAATCCGAGGACACTCACCGAACAAACCCACAGCTGTCAAACAATGGTTACAGGACACATTTGGCGAGCAATGTAATTTTGACGGAAATGTCATTTTTGGCGAATGCATATTGCCGCGGGGTGTCGTCCGAGGATTTTTTGTGGGGGGGGGGGGGGTCGGCTTGAAAAAATGAAGGAAAAAAATAATAGGTACCACTCATTTTTAATGCGTGACGAAAAATATGTTACCACCATTTTTATGCGAGTTTTGTGATAGTATTTTTTGAAGTGGGATTTTAATGTTATAGAAGGTGTTTTGTTATTAAGCGAAATTATTACGGAGGTTTAGACCTGTAACCCAGAAATAATGAGACGGTGGCCCTTGAAAGAAAGGACAAGATGTTAAAATTAATATTTATTTAATTCAGCGTTACAAAAACGAGAACCGAAGACGATGATGATGACTTTGTTATGTTAGCCACCGATGTGACGCCACGAGCGTTGTGAAATTTTAATTTAAGCTAGTTGAAAACGAAATGGTAAAATTAGAAGCAGACCGTGAGTGGAACCAAGCCTTGGCTTAAGTTATAGGAGGTGTTTGTTATTAAGCGAAATTGTTAGGGGGTTGCCTGATAAACCCATAAATATTGGCGGTGAGCCTTGCACCTTTCTCTTGGTTGCACATCTCGCAATATTATTAAAAATAATTTAATGAAAGGAGTTACATTAGCCTCGGATAGATAAATCACGATGGCCGGTGGCAGTCAGCGGTAAACACCTGGTAACAGTGCAAATGGTTCGAAAGTATTAACCACTTATACCTTGACTTAAAAAAATATGTAATTCCATTTGCAAACAAACATGGATATATTCTATTCGTACACTGACAATAAGAATGATCAATGCACCATGCATAACCTTTCAAGATTTGTAGGTAGCAAAAAAATATCCAATTAATTCCCAAAATGGAAACTACAACCATGGACAGGGCTCTAGACAAATTGGAGTACAAAATTTACTAGCTTTACATAATGGTAGAGCCTAATTATTCCTCGACAGTGCAGGGGGTGCCACCCCC
>VOPJ01000981.1:0-68611 GCA_014673585.1 Semibalanus balanoides
AAAAATAGCCTGCAGTTGACCTTTGAAGACCTCTGGGTCTTGAGCCCTAACTATTTACTTGATGTAAAATTCGAGGACTTTTTGACTGTTGCATTTTTCAATAGTGATGTATTCAGTTTGCTTCTTATTAGCGTACCTACTTCGCGATATATTTTGGGGTTTCTGGAGCGAAGTCCTAAAACTGAAAAATCTGACCTTTGATGACCTCGGGTGATCACAATAATAACCTAAACTAAAACAATGGCTGAAATTGTTTCAAAATGATGTTTGACGAGCTTTCTAACAGTATTTTCGGTGCCGGAAGAGGAAAAGAGAGAGTATTCAACAGCGCCAGCGCGGAGTTTACATACGTACTCACGGTGCAGTGTTGGTGCAGGACCGGTTAACTTCAGGCTGCAGCCCATCCGTCCGCCCACGCATACCTAACCGGCTACGGGTTGCGAAGTAGAGTTGCCAAATTCTGGTTCCAGTGTTCCAGCGCCGGGACCAAAACTGGTCACGTCCGTGACTGAAGCTGTGACTGGCCAGCACAACGCCATATGGTTAGCATTGCATCGCCGTGACTAAAACTGTGTCTTTCCAGCTCATTCCGTGGTCGTGACTAGGTTGTCACCAAATATTTATCATTTCCTGCACCTCTGTTTCGTTGCTACGCAATCTGGGTGGCGCTTGCGTCTGGCGGCGCGTGATCCGGAAAAACGTTAGTGCATTCCTTGCCACCACCACAGTGACAGAGTGCGGCGCTTCTCCGCAGGTCACGTGACTGTCAGAGTGCACACGGTGTGACGGTGACGCCGAGGGCGGCTATGAGCCGGTGCAGCCGGTGTACGGCGACCCGCGAGTCTCACTGGTGCCCATCTGCAGTCACGTCGGACGATCTGGACCTCAACACACTGCAGGTGAGCTGAACAGGTGCTGTGAAGTCACAGCGAGGGCCAGTGTTGCGCCGCGCTAAACTGGGGCCGGCCAGGCTGAGTCTACTAACGCTTTATACCAAGATGTGTCGATACAATACCTCGAGGGTCAGCGCCATGCTGCCATATAGCGCCATATAGCAAATCACATGTTTTGCCTTTGTTGTTTTCGTCTTTAGTGTCCGCATTAATTAATCGTCTGTGTTTGTGCGTGTGTACCAGCTGCTGCAGCACGGTACCACAGGTGATCCGGTGTGACGGCGAGCGCAGCAGTCTGGCGTTCCTGCGTCTGGAGGCGACCAACAGCCTTCTGACGTGGCGCCGGCCCGCCTGGGGCTCCGCCGGTGACTGTCAGCTGGGCGTCAGCGCTGACCAGACCCTCAGTCCCGGTCTGCTGCTACGGTACGGCGGTGCCGCCGAGCCGGCCGGCGTCTCCGGCGCCGCCGACGACGGCTTCGTCAGCCTGCTGGCAGTGAAGGAGGTGGGCCCGGCGCGCGAGGTCGACTGGCCGCTGCTGGAGCGTCGGTTCGGCCTGGACGCGCTCGGCCCGGACAGCTCACTACGGCTGGTGTTCGGCGCCAGTTTGAGTGATAACCGCAGTGTGACGTTTGTGTGTCCGCCTGGCGTGGCGGCGGCGTGGCGCAGTCTGCTGCCGGCGCTGGTGCGGAGGTTGAACGGCCAGCGAAGCAGCGCCCAGCGGCAGCGGCTCTGGCTAAAGGAGCAGTACCTGCAGCTGTACTACGAGGACGGGAGGTGCAGAGGGCCCACCGCTGTGGAGGCAGCCAAGGTTAGTCGTGGGGAGCTGGAGTCAGGTGTGCTGGCAATCTGGGAGGCAGGCTGTGCGTTTCTGGGGTGATATGTTGGTTCACTGGGACGTTCATTCACTTGTTTCTCAGACCAGACTGGTAATGTTGATTCGACTACTGATTGGAATCGATTGGATCGTTTAAATCAATATTACGATAGATTCAATCACGATGTTTTTGGTTCAATGAATCGTGGATTTCACCCGCATCGGAATGAAGGCTTGATTAATCAGGTTGTAATAAATGTACGATTGTGTGCACACGGGGACGTGGGGCGGGTTATTTTTGGATTTTCGACCAAAAATGTCATGTATTGGACGTCACTAAAATCGGTATATCTAATTTTCGTCCGACGCCAAACTGTTAACTTTCTATAAGATGACTAAAATTGGATTACGCGAAGGTATAACAAGTTTCACGTAGATATCTGCAACGCTTCGGAAGTTATTAAGGAAAACGAAAGGGAATCGGATCCGACACGTCCCCAGGCGGTCGAGGGCTATGCCTCGTAATTTTGGACCAATGCATTGAGGACTCAAAAGTTGGGGGGACGGTTGCCCCCTCCCACACTCAAAAAGTTGGAGGAGCAGTTAAACCCCCCCCCTTGCCCTCTCCGGCTCCACGCCTATGGAGTGCAACATGGTAAATTGTGCAAATACAATGCAGTCACAGTGGCTACTTTCAATTATACCGAAATGTTATTGCTGTAACAATGTTTTAATGATCAATATCATATATGTATGTTTTCATTTTTGTTGATATGATAAATTCAACAGGCTTATATATTCAAACGTTCAATCGAACGTGAATCGACTACAATATTTTGATTCCTTGAACCAAAAAGAAAATCCGTTGTTAAAATTGTCTCCATGAATCGAACGGCAATTTTTTCTTTCAGGTACCAAAACTAATTGTGATGGAATCTTTTAAAAAAGTTGATTCAATAACCAGACTATCTCAGACTCAAGGGCGGATCCAGGGGGGCCAAAGGGGCCATGGCCCCCCCCAAACCACCCAAAATCGGCGCAAATTTGACACATTTCCTGAGTTTGTCTTAAAACTAAGCAACTTAGTCTGAGTTCCTAGTTCGGGAGCAATCCGTTGTTTAATATGCTGGTTACAATTGCTTTGTTGTTTCAGGCTCTTGGTGGAGGAAGGAGTATGTTCTACCAGCTGCGCGATTATTCTCCGGTCGACCAGGGATTTCTGAGAAATCCGACCGGAAAGCTAAAGAAGAAACGATCGTCTCTGGCAAAGGTATTGAATCTCGGGAACGACACTATTTTGTGAAGAGGGTTGCCTCTGAGTTTTAAAGAGTTTTGCCTCTGAGCCCTCAAAGCGTTCTAACCCGGCAGGTGGTGACATTGGTACCGTGTCTTCCCTCAGGCGTGTGAGGTGACAGTTGGACGTCACTGCTGTCCTGGTCGGGCGGTGACATTGGTACCGTGTCTGCCCTCAGGCGTGTGGGTGACAGTTGGAACGTCACTGCTGTCCTGGTCGGGTGGTGACATTGGTAAACCGTGTCTGCCTCAGGCGTGTGAGGTGACAGTTGGACGTCATTGCTAGTCCTGGTGCGGGCGGTGACATTGGATACCGTGTCTGGCCTCAGGCGTGTGAGGTGACAGTTGGGACCGTCACTGCTGTCCTGGTCGGGCGGTGAAGTGGTAAACCGTGTCTGCCTCCAGGCGTGTTGACGGTGACAGTTGGGACGTCACTGCTTGTCCTGGTCGGTGGTTGACAGTGGTAACCGTGTCTGCCCTCAGGCGTGTGAGGTGGCAGTTTGGACGTCATTGTGTTCCTGGTCGGGCGGTGACAGTGTACCGTGTCTGCGCCCCAGCGTGTGAAGGTGACAGTTGGAACGTCACTGCTGTCCTGGGTCGGGTGGTGACAAGTGGTCCGTGTCTGCCCTCAGGCGTGGTGAGGTGACAGTTTGGACGTCCACTGCTGTCCTGGTCGGGCGGTGACATTGAACGCGTGTCTGCCCTCAAGGCGTGTGAGGTGACAGTTGACGTCACTGCTGTCGCTGGGTCGGGTGGTGACAGGTGGTACCGTGTCTGCGCTCAGGCCGTGTGAGGTGAACAGTTGGACGTCACTGCTGTCGCTGGTGGGCGGTGACAGTGGTACCGTGTCTGCCCCTCAGGCGTGTGAGGTGACAGTTGGACGTCACTGCTGTCCTGGTCGGGCGGTGACAGTGGTTACCGGTCTGCCCTCAGGCGTGTGAGTTGAACAGGTTGGACGTCACTGCTGTCCTGGTCGGGTGGTGACAGTGGTACCGTGTCTGCCCTCAGGCGTGTGAAGGTTGACAGTTTGGGACGTCAACTGCTGTACCTGGTCGGCGGTGACAGTGGTACCGTGTCTGCCCTCAAGCGTGTGAGGTGACAGTTGGACGTCACTGCTGTCCGGGTCGGGTGGTGACATTGAATACCGTGTCTGCCCTCAGGCGTGTAGGTGACAGTTGGACGTCACTGCTGTCCTGGTCGGGCGGTGACATTGTACGTGTCTGCCCTCAGGCGTGTGAAGGTGACAGTTGGACGTCAAACTGCTGACCTGGTCGGGTGGTTGACAGTGGTTACCGTGTCTGCCCTCAGGCGTGTGAAGGTGACCAGTTGGACGTCACTGCTGTCCTGGTCCGGTGGTGACAATTGGTACCGTGTCTGCCCTCAGGCGTGTGAGGTGACAGTTGGACGTCACTGCTGTCCTGGTCGGGCTGACATTGGTACCGTGTCTGCCTCGAGCGTGTGAGGTGACAAGTTGGACGTCACTGCGCTGTCCCTGGTCGGGTGGTGAACAGTGGTACCTGTCTGCCCTCAGGCGTGTGAGGTGACAGTTGGACGTCACTGCTGTCCTGGTCGGGCGTGACATTGGTACCGTGTCTGCCCTCAGGCGTGGTGAGGTTGACAGTTGACGTCACTGCTGTCCTGGGTCGGGTGGTGACATTGGTACCGTGTCTGCCCTCAGGCTGTGGAAGGTGACAGTTGGACGTCACTGCTGTCTGGTCGGTGCGGTGACATTGGTAACCGTGTCTGCCCCTCAGGCGTGTGAAGGTGATAAACAGTTGGACCGTCACTGCTGCCCTGGTCGGGTGGTGAACAGTAGGTACGCGTGTCTGCCCTCAGGCCGTTGTGAGGTGACAGTTTGGACGTCACTGCTGTCCTGGTCGGCGGTGACAGTGTATACCGTGGTCTGCCCTCAGGCCGTGTGGAGTGACAGTTGGACGTCACTGCTGTCCTGGTCGGGCGGTGACAGTGGTACCGTGTCTGCCCTCAGGCGTGTGAGGTGAGCAGTGAGTCGCGTCGCAGTCCGTCACCGCTGTCCTGCAGCCCGCTGACCAGCCTCACACCCAGCTCGTCCCAGTGCACCTCACCCACGGCGGGCCGCAGCCGGCTGCTGGCCACCGGGTCCTCGCCGGCCCCGAGCCGCTCCCGGTCCTCCGAGGATGCCGGTCTGGCTGCCAGCGTGGAGAGCGTCATCAACGCCGGCAGCAGTCCCGTCAGACGCCTACTGCCGCCCTTCCTCAGGTCAGTCTGCCGTCCTTCCTCAGGTCAGTCCACCGCCCGCTGCCCCCTTCCTCAGGTCAGTCTGCCGTCCTTCCTCAGGTCAGTCCACCGCCTACTGCCGTCCTTCCTCAGGTCGGTCTGTCGCCTGCTGCCGCCCTTCCTCAGGTCAGTACTTCGCCTGCTGCCGCCCTTCCTCAGGTCAGTCCACCGCCTGCTGCCGCCCGTCCTCAGGTCAGTCCACCGTTCTTCCTCAGGTCAGTCCGCCACCTGCTGCCCCCTTCCTCAGGTCAGTCTGCCGTCCTTCCTCAGGTCAGTCTGCCGTCCTGCCTCAGGTCAGTCCGTTGTCTGCTGCCGCCCTTCCTCAGGTCAGTCTGTCGCCTGCTGCCGCCCTTCCTCAGGTCAGTCCTTCGCCTGCTGCCGCCCTTCCTCAGGTCAGTCCTTCGCCTGCTGCCGCCCGTCCTCAGGTCAGTCCACCGTTCTTCCTCAGGTCAGTCCGCCACCTGCTGCCCCCTTAACCTCAGGTCAGTCCTGCCGTCTTCCTCAGGTCAGTCCCCTGCAGTCCTTCCTCCAGGTCAGTCTGCCGTCTGCTGCCGCCCTTCCTCAGGTCAGTCTGTCGCGCTGAATGCGGCCCTTCCTCAGGTCAGTCCTTCGCCTGCTGCCCGCCCGTCCTCAGTCAAGTCTGCCGTCCCTTCCCTCAGGTAGTCTGCCGTCCTGCCTCAGGTCAGTCCACGTTGTCTGCTGCCGCCCTCCTCAGGTCAGTCCACCGTTCTTCCTCAGGTCAGTCCGCCACCTGCTGCCCCCTTCCTCAAGGTCAGTCTGCCTCCTTCCTCAGGTCAGTCCGCCACCTGCGCCGTCCTTTCCTCCAGGTCAAGTCTGCCGTCCTTCCTCAGGTCAGTCCACCGCCCGCTGCCGCCCTCCTCAGGTCAGTCTGCCCGTCATTCCTCAGGTCAGTCCGCCACCTGCTGCCCCTCCTCAGGTCAGTCTGCCGTCCTTCCTCAGGTCAGTCCGCCACCTGCAGCCCCTTCCTCATGGTCAAGTCTGCCGTCCTTCTCAGGTCAGTCCGCCACCTGCGCCCCTTCCTCAGGTCAGTCTGCCGTCCTTCCTCAGGTCAGTCTGCCGTCCTCCTCAGGTCAGTCCGCCACCTGCTGCCCCCTTCCTCAGGTCAGTCTGCCGTCCTGCCTCAGGTCAGTCCGTTGTCTGCTGCCGTCCTTCCTCAGGTCAGTCCACCGCCTGCTGCCGTCCTTCCTCAGGTCAGTCTGCCGTCCTTCCCTCAGGTCAGTCCGCCACCTGCTGCCCCCTTCCTCAGGTCAGTCCGCCACCTGCTGCCCCCTTCCTCAGGTCAGTATGCAGTCCTTCCTCAGGTCAGTCCACCACCTGCTGCCCCCTTCCTCAGGTCAGTCTGCCGTCCTTCCTCAAGGCAGCCCGCCAACCTGCTGCCCCTTTCCTCAGGTCAAGTCTGCGTCCTTCCTCAGGTTCAGTCCGCACCTGCTGCCCCCTTCCTTCAGTTGCAGTCTGCGTCCTTCCTCAGGTCAGTCCGGCCACCTGCTTGCCCCTTCTCAGTCAGTCCGCCACCTGCTGCCCCCTTCTCAGGTCAGTATGCAGTCCTTCCTCCAGGTCAGTCCACCACCTGCCCGCCCTTCCTCAGGTCAGTCCGCCACCTGCTCCCCCTTCCTCATGGGGTCAGTCTTGGCCGTCCTTCGCTCAGGTCAGTCGCGCCACCTGTTGCCCCTTCCTCAGGTCAGTCTGCCGTCCTTCCTCAGGTCAGTCCGCCACCTGCTGCCCCCTTCCTCAGGTCAGTCCACCGTTCTTCCTCAGGTCAGTCCGCCACCTGCTGCCCTCTTTCTTCCTCAGGTCAGTCCACTGCCTTTCCCCAGACCAGTCTATACACCAACGTGATTGGGTTCACACTTCACATAGTCACTCTCAATATTCGTAAGTATCTAAAAATGCATCAAAGCCAAAAATGATGAAAATTGTGTTTACAATGTTGTGATGTTATTGTTTTGTTACATATGACACTATGACGCATGCGATAATTGAGTACATTGTCTTGTTTTCGCCAACTTTTCATGAAATCATCCGAGTGCACTAATCGTACGAGGGAGGTTGCGCCACGCGGCAGGCTATTTTCAACATAGAGGAGACGCCGGTTCACCGGAGACGATTAAACACCTGACAGCTGGGGGTGGGGACGCTTAGTTAGATTGTCCGCGCTTCATTAGCGCGACTGGCCGGCAATGCAGTTGACGCGGAGCTGCTGGTTGACGCGGAGGTGGTCAGTGTCGCAGTGAGCTGCTGCCCTGTGCCGGTACATAACAGCCAGTATGTTTGCCTGTCACGGCCAGTGTTTGTCACCTGCTGACCACTGGTGATTGACCTTCTGATGACCTCTGCTGACCTCTGGTCGCCCTGCTCGGTCGCCAGGCAGCGGAGTCAGTCGGGCGCGCTGGACGGCCTGCTGGCTCGGCCCGAGTCAGAGGAGACACTCAGTACGGCAGATCACCTACAAATGGCCGACTTTGTTCAGCTCTACACCTCCTTCAGTCGCATCATGCGGAAGGATCTGTGGCATCTGTTTGAGTTGTATGCCACGCCCAAGAAAAGTCCGGCGAGGAAAATATCCACCAGTACGTCAGGTGAGTCTGTTGGGGGGGGGGAGGATTCCAGAGTAAAAAGTCAAGAGATAAAATGTAAATGGACGGAAAGTCAATGAACGAAAAGTCAAGGGGTAAAAAGTTGACATCGCTAAAAGTCGAAAGATGAAAGTCGAAAAGGTAAAAAGTCAACATGACAAAAAGTCAACACGCTGAAAGTTGAAAGGTAAAAAGTTGTATAGATACAAGTCGAAAGATAAAAAGTCGAAAGGTAAAAAGTCAGCATGCCAAAAAGTAAACACGCTAGAAGTCGAATAGTAAAAAGTCGTATGGATAAAAGTCGAAAGATAAAAAGGTAATGAGTCAACATGTCAAAAAGTCAACTCACGTTTAAGCAACTCCGCAGGCCAGCGAGTATTTTACAGTGGCCTGGAGCTCACTTCTTTTTTCAACCTAATCAAACCGGACCTAACCGTTATAATAAATCGCTGCTGATGAAGCATCTCGTAGCTGGGTGGACACACGCCTACTCGTGTGGTGACATGCAGCCTACGGCTGCCAAGGTTTATAGTATATGGTCAAAAAATGTGTGACTTTTACAGCTACGCCACTTTATCATGCCACTTTGACCCAATGGACCGTCGGGCAGTGCAGTCCTAGTCCTAGCGATATTTTTACCATGTCCGTATAGGAGCTGCCGCGAATGACGACCTCTGAGGACAGAAAAGTCTCCAAACGATATGGTCCGCGTTTGGACGGGATCACTTTGGGTCCGTGAATCTAGCAAGTGACCTTATTTGCGAATGCTAGAGACCTCAGGTTGCGGTTCAATGAACCATGTTTTAGATGCCCAAAAATTCATTCTTTTGACACTCCATTCGGGGATCATTTTAGAGCACATCATGCCGGTGAAACTTTACCTGGGCATCTTTTATCAGTCAAAATCTTACATAGGGCAAAAGATCATCCGAACCGCAAAATAATGAAATCTCTCTACATTCGCCAGCTAAAACCAGTCCTCAACAAAATATATATTCATGGTTTATCCTTCAGGTCTAGGCGATTGATATGCACTAAAAAAGTGTGAGTTATCAGATGTTGATTGTTATCGTCTCGATTTAGGTATTTTTGTCTCAGTGTTTCATTTGGTTTTGCTGATATTTGGATAGACATGTGACAAACGGATGTGGATATACATGTGACATTCACGTGAAATGGCGGAATTTTATTGGAATTTTACGTAGAATTTGCTGAGCTTCATGGCGCGTCTGTGACAAACCGTTTTTTGGTATATTTTGATAATGACCTGTGGTGGAAATCATCAATAACTATCCATTATTTTTCAACTTTGTGTGTTTTACTTTGTAAGGATGGCCTCCTTACAAAGTAAAACACACAAAGATACATATACATTTACATTAAATATAAGTGCCTTACATACAACAAGTGCTAAAACATATTGACTTTTTTCCATGTCGACTTTTGTACTGTTGACTTTTTATCCTGTTTACTTTTTGTCATTGGACTTTTTATCCGTTTGACTTCTGGTCCGTCGACTTTTTTCTTTGTCGATTTTTGGCAGTTGACTCTTTACCCTGCAGTCTTTTTGTCAATTTAACTTGTTATCCGTTTTAGTTTTTACCGTTGACATTTTTTCCCGTCGACTTTTTACCCGCCAACTTTTAGGACTTTTGACTTTTTACTAATTGACTAAATGTTCCCTTTACCTAACATCCGTTGACTTTTGACATTCGACTGTTTCGTCCGGGCACCCGGGGTGGACTGCAAGGCCGATTAGCTTCAGGTCTGGTCGGGGTCAGTTCAGATAAGCACATGTTTTAGATCGTTCAATCTGCATGTGCCGAATATACGCATATTACCACGGATTATTGTATAACGGATTGGAAACTCCGTGTCGGCACTTTGATGTTCGCGACCACCGGTCGATGCTAGCGCCTCTAGCGGATGATCGGGGGAAAAATGTTTTTCATAGGAGATCGCGCTGAGCAGCCCATCCACTAAGGCTTAGCCGGGACGGAAAAAAGACCAACTTACGCCATTTGCCGGTGGTTTGCAGGAAAAGAAAACACCAATGTGGAGGTGCCCTACACATCGATTGCAGACAACTTTTAATCTAGTCGGCCACCATCCGGCGGACTCCCATGTACCAAACAGTCGGCCTCGAGCCTCGCATTAATCGCCTCGCCGCGGGTAAGCGGGGGTGGATGCACTTCCCTTCAGGTTTTTTCGCAATAACTCAAGTAGTTTTTTTGACCGATCGGCGATGAAACCTTTCCAGTACCCTACTTTTGAACAATTTGACACATACTCTGAAAACTTTAACTTCTAACTTTCATGACCCGTGACCCTATGCCTGCTTCTCAAGGTCAAATGTCAGGCGAAACTGGCGTCCCCGTAGTAAGTTAACTGAACTCAGTAGTTTAACTGAACTAGGCCAGGTTTGACTGTTTGATAGTCATGCCAATCGCTATCACATCAATGATATTATATCGTCCGCAAAAATTTAACTTAACCCTCTTCAAATTGAAGAAAACTTCAGCTACTGTACACAAGGTGAAATCCCGCAGGCCGCAGTTCAACCACTCTCGCTGCATTTTACCTCCTTCAAAAAAAGCAGTACGCATATTTATTTCTCCATGGATTACATGATACTACCAAGGGTTGCATGAAAACGGATCACAATACTTTCGCGTCTCAAACAAGCGGATATTTGCGGTAAATCACGAAGAGAAACCACGAAAAAATACGTTACGGTTGTACAGCGGATGCGCGCCATCCTCTGAACCTTTTAGTTCGGCATCCGGCCCGCCAAGGGTTGGCAATAGTCCCCAAATTCGCCGTGAATCCCATCCGTTATACAATAATCCGTGGTATTACTGATATTTCGGTACTGTTCACGTGCACACATTATAAATTTCACTTTTCCTTAAAACGCTGAAATTCGCAATTATGATATTGATATGTTTATGACAATTATGCATTTAACATACATTAACAATTATGACAAAAAATACACACGAACCCACCAACCAAAGACGACGCGTCACTGACCGTTCCTCGGTGTAGATTGCTGGTTCCTATATACATAACTGCCCAGCTAACTGGTATCCACCGGTTTTCTCTCCGCCGCTACAGATGACGGCAGCTCGCAAGGCAGCAGCGCCCCTGGCGGCCAGCGCCGGAAGCTGCTGGACGGCGTGTCCGCCGCCATGGTGGTCTGTAATGGAGTGGACGTGGAACGTGCCTCGTCCTGGGTCATCTCGATGGAGACACTCGGCAAGATTCTGGTGCAGCCAACAGGCGAGACGCCGATCGGAAGCAGCTCGTCCGGATTATCATGCGGTGAGTGCGTGAGCAGCTCGTCTGGATTATCATGTGTTGATGGTGAGCAGCTCGTGCGGATTATCATTGGTGAGTATGTGAGCAGCTCGGTCCGGATTATCATGGTGAGTAGTGAAGCAGCTCGTCCGATTTATCATGGTGAGTGAGTTGAGCAAGGCTCTCCGAGTTATCATGGTGATGGTGAGCAGCTCTTCCGATTATCATTGGTGAGTGGTAGCAGCTCGTCCGGATTATCATAGTGAGTAGTGAGCAGCTCGTTGGATTATCATGGTGAGTTGGTGAAGCATCTCGTGCGGCATTATCATGGGAGTAGTGAAGCAGCTGGTCCGGATTTCATATTGGTGATAGTGAGCAGCTCGTCCGGGATTATCATGCGTGAGTGGTGAGCAGCTCGTCTGGATTATCATGGTGAGTGGTGAGCAGCTCGGGCGGGATTATTCATTGGTGCAGTAGTGAGCAGCTGGTCCGGATTATCATGGTGAGTAGTGAAGCAGCTCGTCCGGATTATCATGAGTGAGTGGTGAAGCAGCTCGTCTGAATTATCTTGTGGAGTGGTGAGCAGCTCGTCCGGATTATCATGTGAAGTAGTGAAGCAGCTCGTCCGGATTATCATGGTGAGTAGTGAGCAGCTCGTCCGGATTATCATGGTGAGTTTAGTGAGCAGCTCGTGCGGAATTATCATGTGAGTGTGGCAGCTCGTCTGGATTATCATGTGTGAGTGGTGAGCAGCTCGTCTGATTATCATTGTTGAGTAGTGAGCAGCTCGTGCGGATTATCATGGGTGAGTATGTGAGCAGCTCGTCTGCGTACGATTATCATGGCGAGTGGTCTGCTGACGTCGAGGGTAGTAGCACATCCCCTACTGACTCGCTCTGATGGCAGTGTTAACCTGTACGCGGCGCTAGACCATAGCCAGTATCAAGTATGGGCAGTCTGGACTGTAGTTGAGATCAAAAGTATCGTCAGTGAGAGTTGAAACCTGTTTGAAGTATACAGTACTTAAATTTGTGTGGACTAACGTATGCAAATGTGCATTCACATTTCACACATCCACATGATAAAAATGCTGATAAACGCTTACAAATCGTACGTTCGTCATCTCTGTTTCGCAGCGTTACGAAAAGGACCCTAGTCTGCGAGACACGATGTGCCTCAGTTTCGCCGGCTTCTGCTCCTACCTGCTGGACGAGGCCAACTTCGCCACGTCTGGCGGCGAGCCGACGCCACCGGAGGACTTCAACTACCCCCTGTCCTACTACTACATGGCCTCGTCCCACAACACGTACCTGACGGGGCACCAGCTGAAGGGAGAGTCCTCGGTGGACCTGTACTCGCAGGTGAGCTGACAACGGGATGTTATATCTATGTGTTTAACGTAGTGGCATCGCGCGATATTGATTAGTTCAGTTGTAACGCTATGTTTGCTATCAGTATCCCGGTGAAGTGTCCAATGTCATGAGCTGCTAGGTGACCTGTGGTGTGACCTGTGGTGTGACCTGTGGTGTGACCTGTGGTGTGACCTGTAGTGACCTGTGGTGTGATCTGTGGTGTGACCTGTGGTGTGATCTGTGGTGTGATCTGTGGTGTGATCTGTGGTGTGACCTGTGGTGTGATCTGTGGTGTGACCTGTGGTGTGATCTATGGTGTGACTTGTGATGTGACCTGTGATGTGACCTGTGGTGTGACCTGTGGTGTGACCTGTGGTGTGACCTGAGGGTGACCTGTGGTGTGACCTGTGGTGTGACCTGTAGGTGCCTGTGTTGTGGACCTGGGTGGTGACCTGTGTTGTGACATGTGGTGTGATCTATGGTGTGACTTGTGATGTGACCTGTGGTGTGACCTGTGGTGTGATCTATGGTGTGACTTGTGATGTGACCTGTGGTGTGACCTGTGGTGTGACCTGTGGTGTGACCTGTGGTATGACCTGAGGTGTGACCTGTGGTGTGACCTGTAGGTGGCCTGTGGTGTGACCTGTGTATGACCCCTGTGTGACCTGTGTGTGACTTGTGATGTGACCTGCTGGTGTACCTGGTGGTGGACCTGGTGGTGGTGACCTGTGGTATGACCTGAGTTGACCTGTGGGACCTGTAGTGCCTGTGTGTGGACCTTTGCGTGTGACCTGTCGTGTACCTGTGGGTGCCGAGGGATAGTGACCTGTGTGTGACCTGTAGGTGGCCTGTGGTGTGACCTGTGTATGACCCCTGTGTGACCTGTGTGTGACCCGTGTGTGACCTCAGGTGCTACTGACCGGCTGTCGCTGTGTGGAGCTCGACTGCTGGGACGGCGATGACGGCGCTCCGGTCATCTACCACGGCCACACATTCACCTCCAAGATCGGCTTCCGAGCCGTGGTGGAGGCCATCGGCCAGTCAGCGTTCGTCACCAGTCCGTTCCCGGTGCTGCTCTCCATCGAGAATCACTGCTCCCTCCAGCAGCAGGCCAAGATGGCGCAGATATTCCAGGTCAGCTGACTGAGGATCAATCAATCAATCAATCAATCAATCAAAATATATTTGTAACACAAAAACATCATCAACAAGGCAAGTACGATTGGTGCAAATGCACTATGCCTATAACTGGGCAGTGGGCACCTCTCGCAGACTGTAGAAAAATAAACCAAACAAAACCGACCGCCGTCAAGGAGGCATCGCCCCACCGCCTCCCCAATGCAGCATATCGCGACCCGCTGCCGACCTGCCGTCCTTGGCTCACAGCTTAAGCAGTTAGAATCTTTTTGAGGATAAAAGGAATTGTTAAAATGAATGGGCTACCTTATCCGCTCACAGTGGCTGAAGATGTGTTCCATGTAAAAGAATGTCTTATCTGTGTGTGTGTAGGCAAGATAGAGAAGTCTGACGCAAAATGGAGTGAATATGTGAATANCGCAACGTCAAACGTGGCTCAGCCAATCAGATATTCGAAAGTAGTCGCGTAAGATTACTGTATAGCCTCTGCCTAGGAGTAGAAGGCCCACATTCTTGACATTCTTTATTTATGGCCCACAGAACCACATTCCTTCGACAAAAAGTCAAATATATTCGGCTGGAGAGCCCTTTCAGCCCAGAAAACTTCAGTTAGGGTTTTCAACACGGGCTACAAAACTGCTATCTCAGTTCAAAACCCATGTTGAAGGTGAACTATTTCCTTTAAACAGCTCTAGCCTTTAAAAAAGGTACATGTCTCGCCAAGGTAAAACAACGCACACCGCAGTTACCGCGTGATCTATGATTGTGTGAAGTAGGTCAGGCCTGGCGTCGATATGACCACAGGAGCACTCAGCACGTGACGAGAGCACTTCTATACAAAACAGCACGACACTTGTACAGACATTTCCTCGCCGGGAGAGCGTCTATCCAGCGCGGTCTGCCTCCCGAATTGGTGGGAGGCAGGCTCACAAGTGAACTCCGGCGCGCTCTAAATAACTCTGGTGGTAATATCACAGAGAGGTGTCACGGCCGAGATGTCGAGATGTCACTTAGGTATAACCGGCACTACGGTTGGCTAAGTATGCAATAGGGATGAGGTCAATAAGACGTTCCCAGCTCCGACAGTGGAGGGATAGACGCAGTACGTCACGTGGAACCGCCACGTCCCAGCTGGTGGAGGGATATACTCTAACGGGCAATCGTCTGTGAAGAAATAATCTCTGTATAGGCTCTATATCGGGGACGGATCGCAGGCCGGAGAGACGTGAGGAGCTGTCGTGTTAGAAGACGGTCTTCAGCTTCTGGTTCAAATGGATTGGACTCTGTCTTTCTCGAGGCTGTTCGCCGGACTCCAGCTCTGAACGCAGACACAATGGGCACCAAACGGACCAAGGTAGGGAGTAAGGAGACGTGTCAAATGTTCTGTTGTGGTGGCCAATCCGAGAGTGTCTGTCTGTCTGAGGATTCATAAACATTAAGCGCGCATATTTTTTACAACTAATCATGGATAATAATACGTACCTACTTAAGGTATAAAATGGATTAATGGCTGCGTTAATGTTCGAATGGAAAGCCTGGCCGGGTACCATACATAATTTGTATTTAACCCAGCATTGACTGGGGATCTGATCTGATCTAAACACCATTGATTCATGACTAATAGTTAGGTAAGTGCATTATAAGTGCATTAGTATGCATAGTTATTAGTTTAATCTAATACCCAAATCATGAATATTATGATGGATAGAAAAATCTGAAGATGTGTGCCTACAATTGGTATATCTCGGATTTTTAGCATCGGTGACCTAAGATCAAATCAATTTCACCAAATGACCTTGACCTGAGGTCAAATTTTGAAATTAATATTACCAGGTCACCATATACATGTTTAAAAGTGTATTGACAAGACAAACACGATGGTTTTAGAATGTTTACGCTATCATTTTTAGACAAAAGGTTGTGAAGGAAAATAAGTTAAAGAAAAAAACTGTATTTATTATTCGGATGGCTGGCATGATGGACATTATTGTCAGAAATTGTGAAAAAATTATCTAGGGTCCATGGGGCCCTCTGTGCTATCAGAGAGGGCCCTGGTGGTCCTTACCGGCCTCTAAAGTGCTCTAAACTTTCTTTGCGTGGTCTTCCGATACTTAAAGAGCCCATGTTATTGCACTTCGCGCGGTATCGTCAGCACTTTTCACGCGGTATCGTCAGCACTTTACCAGCACGTTTGGTTTGATTCTAAAATATATTTTGGCATGTTATTGATCATTTTTACACAAATTTCGACGAAAAAAAACTTGATGACCTCTTGAGGGCCTAAGCTTATATCTGAGCATCAAATTTTGAGAACAAACCAGCTGTCGATCGATGTTTCAAGATCTTTCGTTTTTTCTAGCTAATTCCCGAGGTAGATTATTTGGGGTTGTTCGAAGCGATCCTAAAACATGCAAAATTTGACCTTTGATGACCTCAGGTGACCTCAATACCCAGGGTAACAAATTACCGTTGATAACAACCGCATATGTGAAAAATCAAAGTGGAATTTTGGCTCTCGTTTTAACAACGCTTCTGCGACAACGTCGTATAATGGTTGTTGAAGAAAAAGTTGCGTAAACGTCGCTGTTAAAACGTACAGCAACGTTGTATCGTTACGATGTCACAACTTTGTTCTAGTAACTTTGGAAGAACAGCTCGCAATAAGAGGCGGATCCAGAGGGGGCACAGGGGGCACGTGCCCCCTCCCAAACATCTGAGGAGGGCCCTTTTCGCAAAAAGGACATTTATAGCTTTTTCACATGTCGACAAAATACATTCAACCTTTTCACTGTCCGGCAAAAAAGAACCATTTCGACATTTTACACGTCGGCCAAAAAACATTTCGACAAAACTCAGGGGCGGATCCGAGGGGCCAATTCCCGCCCATGCCCCCCCCCAACGAAAAAGTGGGCCAAACATATCTTTGCCCGCCCCCCCAAAGGATATCCAGTAAATATCCACATTTTTTCAATGCCGGACTGATTTCGGTACGTGATTTTTGGTAAACATGGTAAATCTGGAAAACTCGAGGAAAATAACAATTTATTCGTTTAAAATGACTTTTGAAGCAGTCAAAATCCAGCTATTCCCAATACAAAACTGGGAAAATTTCGCGCCCTCCGCGCGTCCACACTTGTTCGCAATTGCTTACACCAAATTAGGGGAAAAATGAAAATTGTTCAATAAGTGTCTGGCAGAGGCACTCCTTGACGGCAATCCTGGCCCCAGGCCACTTCATACAGGGGCGGATCCAGGGGCCACGGGGCCATGCCCCCCCCCAAAGGCCTGAGGACTATGATTTGGCCTCCCCCAAAAGTCGGACAAATTGAAAAAATTATTCGTTTAAAATTTGCCTTTGCAGCCAGTAAAAACCAAAGCTTTTCACAAGTCAAAACTGAGGAAATTTCGCGCGCTTCGCGGCATGACACAGTTTGCAATTGCCCTATACAAATTGGAAAATAGGAAAGCGAATTACATTTAGTGTCTGGCAGAGCTCTCCCTGGCGGTGATTACTGACCACAGCTACCACTCCCTTTATAAAATATAAACTTTCAAGCGCAGGGGCGGATCCTGGGGGCCAATCCGGCCATGCCCCCCAAGCGAGAAAGGGTGGGGCAAACCTTTTACCCCCCCAAAAGGATATCAGTGAATAGTGAATACCCACATTATTCAATACAGACTGTTTTGGTACTATTTGGTATTAACATGTGAGTCTGATACCCGAGCGAAAAATAACAAATTATCGTTAAAATAGTTTAAGCAGTCAACAATCCCAGCAGTTCAACAATGCAAAAAATGAAAAAAAAATCGCACCGCTTGGCCGGCATACACAAGTTTCGCAAATTGCTTACCACCAAATTAGGAAAATGGAAAAATTAATATCATTAAGGTATGGCCAGAGGCTCCATTGACGTATTTCTTGTAGTCCCAGGGCCACTTCATACAATATTACCCCTAGCCTTACCGTTTTCACACCTTCGCCTTACGGTGGGGGTTGGGTCGGGGGCTGACAGGATTCCACTGTAAACTTCCAAACCAACATCATAGAAGCAACGCGGTTAAGAACCAGCCATCTTGCCTGTCAGTGTGAGGAATCTAACATGTATCACTTTTTTGTTTCAGGTCATTCGGTGAACTTCCAGGTCAACTGAATGACCTCGACTCGATCACGTCCAAGAATAGCGGTTTTCCTCCGTCAAAAAAACATCCAAATGAGAATTGATAAATGTAAATAAAAAGCTGCCCTAGACCAGTTTTGCCTCAAAAAATACAGAAAATGTATTTATTTGTTGTGCTATCTGTCAAAATAAGTAAAAAAGTGAATACAAAATTATGTCATGCAGTTTCTTACACTTAGGGAGCTATCACTATACAAAATATCATTCAAAGTCATTGTTTTAAAATTGGTTGGTAGTTCCTAGATTTAGTTCTTTTTCTTATCTTTTGTTTGTCAAAATCTTTGACGATTATATTTAGGATTCCCCCATTTTTTAAGTTCTAGGGTAAGAAACCCAAAATTTCCGGAAATCCGATTTTGCCTTTCCTAATTTAAATGGTATTGCGATCTTGTCGCTTTCAGTTAGCCAATGTGCTGCCAAAACTATTTTCCACGATTTGTACAATATAGTTACCGATTTCCACCAAATATTTCGTCACTAAAAAGTCATTTCTCCCAAATACTAGAACAATTTTAGGTGAAATTTATGCCAACATAACGTATAATTGTTGTCAACTCAGTTTAGTAAATTAAAAAAAAAAAAAACATGCGCCGCATGAGTAAAAAGTGATTCACGAAGAAAAAAAACATCAGTGGGCCTGTCAGGCCCTGAGGCGAGGGTTAATTTTCAACTGCTACAAGTTAAGCAATGGGCCTGCGAGTTCCGAAAAAGACGGCTACGCGAACGAGTATGACGGCGGACATCGGCCCTAAAACACCTAAAGTACCTAACATCCAAACCAAATGCGTATTTATAAACATGGAAAATACACAAAAATAAAAAGTTGCACTGCGATGCACGCAGACAAAAGGATATACTTTTGTCGTCATTTCAGCCGACCACCTCAATAATTATCACGGTGACGCCTTGCGACGTTGGTATGAGATAAACGTATTATAATTTACCTCCGTGTGGTATATGCTACGGAAATGGTTGTTTGTGTTGCTTTAAGTGATTTTTCCTGATTTTTAACCCGAAAAACGAAACAGTTTTTTCCGATTTTCCCCCGTTTTTTTTTTTCGGAAAAAAAAAATAATCACATTTTAATCTCTAATGCCAAATGAAGGTGAAAAACTCAACCGTGAGAAAAAAAAATGGGCACGGTACCCTTTTTGCCGGAAAAAAAGTTGCCCCCAAAACGCGAGGGGCTGAGTCGCCCCTGCAAACGTACATCGCCATTAGCATTCGGCATCATTAACATGTCGTTCAAAGTGTTCCTCACAATATGCATTTGCCAAAATGCACATTCGTCCAAAATGACATTCGCCAAAGTTCCTACCAGACTTAACCAGACTTGTGATTGATTCAAAATTTTAATGAATATTCAAATCCATATCATATTCACCGGCAAGAAGAATGACTCAATCATGATTCAATCAACAACGATTACCACATAGATGAATCGATTCACAGTGATTCACAGCTATAACGTGAAATCAATCATGAATGATTCATTCAATGAATGATTTCAATGAATATCAATCAAAACATTATGAAGTAATGAGTATTAAATGCAAAATAACAGTGCAAATTCCCGGAATAGAGGTGTTTACAGACCAAATGAAGGTAGGCTACTGAGAGTGATCTTGACATGTGTTCACTCAGTTTTATTCCCTATTAATTAGACTGGACTATCGTGGCAACCAGTTTCTCTGTCCCCTCAAAAAGAATCATTCATGTGACTATGGAATGATTCAAAATCACAATATTTACTTGAATGAATGATTCAATCAACTGATTCATTTGAATCATCATGAAATAGGTTGAATACGAATTCATGAATGATTCACGTAAAATAAGAATGATTCAATCAAAAAGAATGATTCAATCAGAATCAACCACAAGTCTGCCTGTACCTAACCGCATATAATACCGTTAGGTATATTATACATAAATGTTGCTAAAACAGCTAAAATGCATTTTGGAAAGGCAAAAATTGTAAGTTTTTCTCCGACTTAGGGGGGGGGGGTCAAAAACATACTTTTGCCCACCGAATTTTCGCTGGGGGGGCATAGGCGTAGGAGCCGGGAGCAGGGGGCAACTGCCCCCAACATTTCCGGATTTTAACATTACGCCTATGGACGTTGCATGGAAGGAATCGACTTCAAAATGCCTTTTGCCCTCCCCCCAACTTCAATTGAGTTCCTACGCCCCTGGGGGATTGCCCATTTTGCCCCCCCCCCTGGATCCGCCTCTGGCAAGCTTATAATGCATTTGTTTTCTGTTGATACTTTTAAGCGCAACAAAGAGCCCACAGAATGCTTCCGATGTTACACAAAACTGAAAAAGCATGCAAATCTTTCCATTTTAAATTTTTGATAAGCCGCTGACTGCGGGTCACCACAGGCTTAAAAGCGGCAGCTCTGGTTGGACCGTTAAATTATGACGACCGTTCGAGCCTCATATTCAATTCAAAGTAGGTAGGCTTCCAGATATTGATATTGGTGGGACTACCAGCTCAAATTAATTGGTCTCTCTGAAATCTGCGTGGTAGACTTGTGAAAATTGAAAACGCTAAAAATATACGCTTTCAAATCTCAACTGAAATAAGCGTAGTCACTAAGCGTACACACAGAGCCATCTAGTGACCTCAGCTTCAACTACCAGCACCAATCAGAGTTCAGCAGAGACCGTAGAAACCGTCTTTGTGATTGGTGCTCCGCTATATTTACATTTAAAGCATGAGTTTGTTTTACGTTTATATTGCATATTTAACAAACACTCCACTATTGTTTTCTTTTTCAATGATGATATGTCTAAAAAAGAGAAAAATGTAAACAAAATAGTTAATTCGTTAATTATTTGTGGTCCAGCTCTCGACCAATCAGAAAGTCCGTTTCAGTCGAACAGTCCAGATTCGCCATGTTGATATCGTGCGTTAGACATCTTTGAGAATATGTCAGAATTTGTCTGTGGAAGTACATATTGGCCATAAGGACTCATATTAAAGTGCGAAATGGCGACAATAAATCATTTTCAGTGAAGTTAAGTGACAGGACTACGTGGAAGCTGCAGCAGAGAAGGTTTTCCCAGAGCGCTTCCAGGTCACGTGACCTGCGGTCAGAAAGGCGCTTTTTGGACGAGAAATCAACAACGTTCAAAATCTTGCTCTTTTTGCGGATCAGCTGATTCATTACGGATTGTATGCCGGTATGTCTGAAATGCTGATCCGCGTGATCATGGCCTGAATATGCGAGGCAGAGGGAGAGGCAGAGGAAGGGGTCGGCCCGCGAGGCCGCAATTTCTCACGAGAAGTGAGTTGGTAAACAAAAACATCTTCATCAAGAAGCCAACGTACCTTCGCGAAAAGGGTGATGGCAGTCGTGCCAGCACACCCGGTGCCCTCGCGCGTGCCGATAGCGAGGATAATATCGCATCACGATCTCGGTCAAGTTCGGTGACCCGTTCAAGCCTGGGCACCACACCCAGAAAGAAACAAAAGAAACTAAAGGCAGGACCCTCAACTTCTGCTGACACAACCCAAGACTACTACTATGGGTCAGACTTTGAGAACCTATCTGACCTGGAGGAGGTAGATGGTGCTGAGGACAATGAGTCTGAAGACTCAGACAGTGATCAGAGATCGGTGTACGATGCTGATGAACTGGTTAGTGAAAGTGAATTGTCCCTACCTAGCTCGGCTGGGGAAGGACAGGACTATGTGCCAGTGTCGCGAGCGCCCACCCCAGTCCCAGTGTGGCTCCAGGACAGGGAGATCCCAGAACTAGTACTACCATCCTCATCGGAAGACCTTCTCATCCCGCGGAAACATATTTTACAGACATGTGCAGTGTATGAGGTGCTCAGGCACTTCAGGACTCAGATCTTTCTTTCTCCATTTACCTTGGAGGATTTCAGTGCTTCTCTCCTGGCAGAACAGCAGAGCAAACTTCTCTCAGAGGTCCACTACCAGATGCTTCGTCTGATCATCAGAGAGGACGAGAAGCAACAGGTTCAGTTTGGACCTCAGGATCACAAGGACAGCATCAACTCAGTCCTCTATCTCAGTGATATTGTGACGTGGCCGGAGACACTCAGAGTCTACCTGCACACCAGAGCGGGAACTGGAGAAGATGCGAAAGAAGTCCTTGAGATCCTAGACAACAATGAGTATCCGTTTGTCCCATTTGAAGATCGGATTACAGTCTTGCAGGTTCTGGTTGACATGGTGCTGGTCACGCCTATCATTCGGAATGAGTTCCAAAGGTGGGTTTGTTTATTGGTACCTACTTTACTGATTGTTGGGAATGACATGTGTTACATTGTTTGAAGTTATATATTGCAGGACTTAGTTTTGTCAGAGGCATTGGTCTTGCAATTTTATCACCTAATTTGTAACTTTCTTTGTTTGATCTTGTCTTCTGTTAATAAGCATGCCTTGTGTGTTGCTGTTTGTTCTAGGATAAATCCTATATATCCATGCTGTTCCCACTTTAGCAGTTTTTTGCATCCTATAAACTGAGTAATTGTTAACTGAAATGGGAAATGTGTTCCAGTTATTCCAATAGTTAAGAGTTACAGCATCTGAAGAATATCTCTTCTGCCCAAAAAGTGTGTTTTGCTTGATGTGTAAATTGTTAAACAATATAGTACATTGCTTGTCTGTTTAACTTAGGTATTTATCTTCTAGACACACTTTGGAATTGATCTTCATTTATATTTGTTTTGTGATGGTTAGGGTTTTGTTGCAATACTACTAGATTATTTCAACAATCTTAAGTTCTAATAGTGTGTGATATTAGCAAAACCACTGTGCCTGTTATCGTGCTACTTTCCAGTTGGTAACATGACTGTCTGCTGCCCATTGCTGTATTTGCAGAGCTATTGCCTTGCCTTGTTGTTTGCAAGTTTGGAGTGAATATGGTATAATAGAGTTTAAGTTCATTAATATGTCATTGTTAGCTTATACAAATTAGCATTCTTTCTGTGTTTTCATTTTGTGTCAGTCCTAATAGTTCAAGTGGTGGTTGTTTCTATACTGTAAATTGATGTTAGTTTGTTGATACCAAACTGTTTTGCATAGAATCAACATTGTTATGGCGTGTCACCTCATTTGGCAAAATCAACCAGACCTCAGCTTGTGTGCTGGGCAGCAGAGAATTTACTCTATGGCCTTACTGTTCGCTCAGCTCAGCATATATGTTTTGGACATTTTTTAACTTGTTGGGTCCAAATGATTAAGCTCTCTTCCTTTTTCTATCTCTGCAAATTTTCTCTCTTTTCGCCTGATCTTACCGACATTGTAGTTCAAATAAAATTGTATTATGCTCGCAATGTTTTTTTTTTTTTTTTTTTTTTACTTAAACAATTTTTATAAAAAATGAAATGATTGATTTTCCTTTGAAAAATGGGCGCCACATAACCTAAGTAGTTGCGGCGCCCTAAAGCCCAAATCATCATCACTTGGATTTGTACTCGTTGAAACTAGAGGCCTGTTTGCGACCGCCTGCGGTTCGGCGGTTTCCAGCAGGCTCTAGCCCCGCCCCTTTCCTCATGCGTCACCTCAAGCAGTCGTCTCTTGAACACTGGCGGTCGCTTCGTTCCAACCGCCGAACCGCAGCCGTGTGACGTCATACCTTTCGCCCATCCCATCCCCACCCCTCTCGGCTTCCAACCACTGCTGACCGCCGAACCGCAGTCAACCGCAGGTCCGTGAACAGGGCCCAGGTCATGCAGCATAAAATCCAACGCTGATTCGACTTCAACCCAGTCTGATGGTCTGAGGCACCAAACAAGTTCAACCTCACCTCATATTCCATCTCTGGTTCAACACTTGTCCACCATGTGTCCTCACTGCATGTCTTAATCTGCCAGGGAGGGGCCGATTGTGTATAACGATCACTGCCGCTCGTGCCACCGTCTGGGTGACCTGCTGTGCTGTGAGACCTGCCCGGCCACCTACCACCTGGAGTGCGTCAACCCTCCTCTGAAGGAGGTGCCTGACCACGACTGGCAGTGTGATATCTGCCGCAAACACCAGGTAACGTCCCACTGCGACTCTTAGGACGTCCGGGTCAACTCGCATTTTTGCAATTTTGGTTTTCACTAATATCAATTCGTTGTCACAATTTGTTATCAATCTTATTTTGTACAATGTGATTGAAGCAGCTTTGGATTACTGGTCGTTTTCTTTGCTTTTGGGTTCAAGTGATTTTGCTCTCTTTCTTTTTTTTTTCTTTGGAAATTTGCTTCTCTTTTTCACCTGATCACTATCCCAAGATTCCTATTTTGGCTTTCTGGTGTCAGAGCGGAAAATTCTAAGCCCTATAAAGACAAGAGGCGAGTGAAAAATGATGGGCAATGGTACGATATATTACTTTTTGATATATGTAAAGGCAGAGGTTTTCATTGAAATAATGTATTTATTTTTAGTCAATATTTTATTGATATGGGAATCAATATTACGAATCATAATTAGGAGCTGGGATAATACTCGATTCCCTTAAAATGGGTAATGAGAGTGGAAAATTATTCACAGTTGGGTGTCATCTCCCAACCAAATCGACACATTTTGGGACACTGCACCTGATTGTACCAACTTTACAAATTTAAATAAAAATCAATTTTCCTTACAAGGATTTAACATTTATTACAAATCACGAATTTTTACTTTCAAGTAAAACTTAAATGGAAATGTGAATTTTCCTAAAAAGTACATTTTGCTCTCCACCTATATGCTTTTACTCTCTGGGCCCGGGTAATGAAACGAAAAGTTCAACACTGTTTGAATGGCACTGCCAGAAGATGCAGTGATCCCTCAATCATTGAAGCATAATTGTGATTACTTGTATTGATAACCTGACTCATTTTTATCTGGGCTGTTCGCCCAACTTGTGTCTTGTTGCTCTCCACTGTAGTGTTTCTGTGCTAATCACCTCGACATCGCGAGGGATCTATAAATTGTAAATCAGGTGGTGTTTCTGTGGTGATCATTTACCGTGGTGGTAATTCATGTGGTGATCATTTCTGTAGGGATCATTTACTACTGTGGTAGAAGCACGAGTTACGAGCAGAAACTACGTGCCGTCCGTCCGTCCTCTTATCACCCAGTGCCCTGCTCACCCTGCTCACCCTGCCACTCTTACTCTCTCACTCTCTTACTGGCCGCTGATCGACCCGCTATGTGACGCTCTCTCCCGATGCTGACCCCCCTCCCCATGTTGACCCCCTCCTCCATGCTGACCCCCTCATCTCCCCTCCCCTCGTGCCGCCTCAGGTGAAGGGCGTCACCGATTGTGTCTCCGACATGGAGAAGAACGGCGCCATGTCGCGCCAGGAGGTGCTCGGCTACGACCGGCACGGCCGCCGCTACTGGTTCCTCTGCCGCCGCATCTTCGTGTGAGTGGCGGCCAGTCCAGGGCCCAATCTTACCACAGTCCAATCTTACCAAGTGCCGTGAATGGCGTCAATGCGCTACTGCTATCTAGCGGCGAAAATTTAATCCATGGATAGTATCAAAGAATAGGAAAACGCTGAATATTTCACGTGATATTGCATTTTTTAGATAAAGCTGGTGCTCAGAGTATTAAAAGCTGTACATTTCTTGGTATGGCATCATTCATTACGATATAAAGTGAAGAGCACCTTAAATATCAAGACACATATTCAAGACTTGGGTGAGTGAATCAGCTATACGTAACGCGAGATCATCTATGGCAAGTATCTTTATTAATCACTAGTTCCCAATGCTTTATCCCATATGCCCAAAGTACCACATCAAGCCATATATGGCATTGGAGGATTGCAGTCAGCTGTTGTGGGCGATTGGGGGATTGCACACAAAGCGAGGGTTTTGGTAAATTGGGCCCAAGGGGAGGGGCGGGGGGACCGGCCGGTTCACCTGGGAGGAGAGCCGGCTGGCCGGTCGCGTCCTATGTGCTGTCACTAGAGAGTGATGTATTGTGTCTGATGAATGTTGGATGTGGCCGCTAAAAGGCGATAGGTGTGATAAATAGGTAGGGGGGGGGGAATGTGTAATATGCAGTGATGATGGGTTCTTTGTTGAAGTCGTGTGCTTGTTGTCTTAGTTGCTGTGTCGTTTGTAGTCTGTTGGCAAGGCACACTTGAAAATAATCATGCTATCCATGTATGCCATCTTCCCCATTACCGCCCATCTAACCAGTCTGACCAGTGCCCATGTGTTACAGGGAGAGTCCGGACAGCCCAGAGTCGGTGGTGTACTACTCCACCTCTGCTCAGTACGCCGCCCTGCTCTCCAGTCTGGACCGCTCAGACATGGAGGACGCGCTCTGCATGTCCCTGCAGGAGCTGCACTACGACATCCAGCGGCAGATGGCGCTGACGGAGGAGATGACCGAGCAGCGACTCAAAACGGGCGCCACCAGTCTACGCTCCAGCAGGAGAGAGCGTGAAGAGACGGAGAGGCGCTTACAGCCACCTCAGCAGGAGAACGTAAGAGCCTTGGCAGCTATCGTCAACAGGAGAATGGTAAAGAGGGACGGAGGCCAGTTACAGCTACCTCCAGGCAGGAGAACGGTAAGAGACGGAAGGGCCTTATACATGTGCGACCTTCAGCAGTGAGAACGGTAAGAGCCTTAACAGGCTTACCTTCCGAGCAGGAGAACGGTGAAAGGCGTCGATGGCTTACCTCCAGCATAGAACGGTGAGATACGAGAGGCTTTAACTAAGCTGAGCCTCCAGCAGTGGAGAATCGTGAGAGCCTTATAAGACTTCCTCCAAGCAGGGAGAACGGTGAGAGCTTTGCAGCTGACCTCTAGCAGGGAGAACGGTAGAGAGCCTATACAGCTGTCTCCAGCAGGACGAACGGTAAGAGCCTTGCAGCCTAATCTCCAGCAGGAAGAACGATGAAAAACGAGAAGGCCTTACAGCATACCTCCCAGCAGGAGCAACGGTAAGAGACGGGAATGGCCTTACATCAACCTCCAGTCAGGAGAACTTTGTATAGAGCCTTTACAGCTACCTCCAGCAGGAGAACGGTGAGAGCCTTATGGCTACCTCCAGCAGGAGAACGGTGAGAGACGAGAGGCTTTACAGCTACCTCCAGCAGGAGAACGGTGAGAGCCTTACAGCTTCCTCCAGCAGGAGAACGGTGAGAGCTTTGCAGCTACCTCCAGCAGGAGAACGGTAAGAGCCTTACAGCTACCTCCAGCAGGAGAACGGTAAGAGCCTTACAGCTACCTCCAGCAGGAGAACGGTGAGAGCCTTACAGCTACCTCCAGCAGGAGAACGGTAAGAGACGGGAGGCCTTTACAGCTACCTCCAGCAGGAGAACGGTGAGAGACGGGAGGCCTTACAGCTACCTCCAGCAGGACAACGGTGAGAGACGAGAGGCCTTACAGCTTACCTCCAGCAGGAGAACGGTAAGAGAGAGAGAGAGAGAGATTATTGCGTGTACCCCGGGTCATGGTTGCCGCCGCATTCCCCTGTGGAGGCTGCAAGACTTTGTGCACAACTGAAGTTATATTCTAGGACTCTAGAATATACCTAGATTATGAAATATAATACATAATTCCAAGTAATACTTAGTACGTACCACGCTAAATATACCCTATTATATTCTGTAGTCTAGAATATTACTTATTCTGTGGTTCAGAATGTAACTTCATTTGTGAGCAAAGTTTGCTTCTCAACTGGTGTTTACCTTCGGCAGCGTTCGCTGAACCAGCGAACGCTGAAAGGCTGAGGCAGCGTTCGCTGAAAGGCTGAGGCTGAAACAGGAGTAACTCACCGAAGAGAGCAAAACACCGGACCAGAAAACGGCCAGAAATCCAACACTGGCCGAGGGCGCGGAGATGCGAGGGTCAGAGACACTGCCGGTCCTCATAGGAGGCTGGAGAATCAGGGCGTTGTTGGTGGGAATTAAAGTCAGCAGCTCGTACCAGCTGGAAAGTCCGTCAGATGAGCGCGTTGGATACGATCCCTACCAACAGCCGTTCCTTGGATCGTAACAGCTGCGCTAGTATTCAGTCACTTTCGCGTCCGCGTTTAATACGGACGTTGTTGGAAATGGGATACTGTCGTTTGGGAATTATTCAACGTTATATTTGCCCGCATTTTAGCGATGAAGTCGGTTAAGTTTCCGGTTTTTAGTCGCGAGCTTCCTCGCGTCGTCCAGATTGCAGTATGATGTTTTCCCTTGTTCTGGTTGCCTACTGAAGTAAGGATTCCACGAATCGTCGTGTTTGTAATGCGTGGATGCAGTAGTCTGCGTTGGTGCTGACTCGTCAGAATAAGCGTCCGGTCACACCACACTGCCGGGAGGGGGAGAGGGGGGGGGGTCGGAACTGGGACTGTCACGTCCGCGGAGTGTCGAAGCAGCGCTTTGGCACAGCTGGGTGCAGATGTGAGGGTTAGGGTCTGATGGAGGAGCGGGGTGTTTTGTTCGAGCCAACGCCAGCACCCGCTGTACACGCGTATCGTTCTCCGGCTTTTCAGGCAGGCAAAACGATTTGACTATGCTGCTCTACTAAAATAGATTATCCGTTAACCGCGAATACAGCTTGTCATTCCTCCGTGCGGTGCTCCGTACTGTCACGCCGATACTGAGCTGACCATTGCTGCTCTTGCTGTATCGCTGAGCGTGCTGAGCTCCTGTTGCGGAGCGTGTCCTGATGCCTTGTGAGCTGGCTCTGATGGACTTGTGTCGTCTCGCCATGTTGTGCCGTGCTGCTTTTAGTTGGCCTGTTTTATCTCCGCTGGATTCCTTAGCGTTGTGGGTGCGACAAGGCGCTATCCAACACGCATCTTGACTGTTATTGTTATTACTTGTGTATCGCATTACGTGAACACGGTAATGCGTTGAAGTATTGCTCACGTATCAGGTCCTACGTTTGTCTCTCAGCCGTCATCCCCCAGTCCTTGAGCGTCATGTGCTCAAAGTTGTCGCTGGTGCTTCCTATCAATCCCAACCATCTCATTCACCACTTGCAGCTCTTGCACTGTCGCAGGTCGTGGTACAGACCGACTGGCGCTCCACTCTGACGGCGCTAGTTCTCTGCCCTGCTTGCCTGTGCCTTAGTACGGCGGTGCTAGGTCCAGGGCCTCAGTGTTTGACTCGTTGAGTTACGGGCGGCAGGTCTCAGGCAGGTGCAGCTCAGTTACGTCGCAGTTGTGGGACGGTGAGGCTGACCGATCGTTCTTGCGTCCACAGAAGCGGCTGAATGGTGGTCCGGGAGGCAGGGGAGGTGCGGCCGGACGCTACCGATGGAGTCGGGGAACAGAAGGATGACACGGCCGCGGTGGACTCACAGAACGGTAGGTGGGGGAATGGTGCATTGTTGGCGGTGTTTAGACTAGCATCTGTGGTGCCAAATGACCCCGGTGTTTGTGGCATCGTAAACTGAAGTACTCGACATTGTCAGTGTGCCAAAATAATGGCCTTCTCTGTCGGTGAGCCCAAAGGTCTTAGATGTCATCATCATCATTGCCTTCGTCTCAAACTAACATGGGCGCCATATAACTTTTGTGTTGCGGCGCCCTTAAGCCCCAATCATCATCATCATCAAACTAACATCTGAATCGTATATGTGTTCTTATAGTTTGATAGCGTAAAGTTCTCTCCGTCGGAACTCGGACGTGCTTGTCACTATGTCGTATGTCGTCATATCTGGACGCCACATAGTCATGACAATTGCAGCAGCTGTGGTGTCCGCAATCGCCAATCATCACTGGCGTTGGCTCATGACTGCTGCGTGTCGTTTGCGTCGGGCGGGCTATTGACATCACTTCCTGGGCCGGCCTGCAGTCGACTCGATGACCTTGGGCTCGCGTTGCTCTCCATGGTTATCGGCTGTGCGGGGACGCTGAGTGGTAGTGAATGGCGCCGACGGCAGTTATCATGGAAATGTCGGGTGCAGGTGTGGGATTCCCCGAATGTGTGATGTGGGAATGCGTCACTGCCGGGTGAAATCGTCGTTCAGTGAATGTTCGTGGAAGCTACGTGATGTGTGATTCTGTGAAGTTGGGTGATATTTTGCAGTCGTTCAGTGACGATATTCGTGGAGAGCACGAGTCAAACGTCGACGATATGCCGAGGCCATCCGATATTGGCTGATATTGCCGATTGATATTGTTGACACGAAATGTGTTTATGTGCCGAATCCTCGGCGATGCCGGCTTATGACGTCAGTTGTTGTGGCCCTCGTATAACGTCTTACCTCTGATACGTGTCTGACGCCGTCATCACGTCTCCGCCATCTCTGCTGATGTATATGGCGTGTCTGGAGTACTTATGTGTCTCTGCCGCGCAAAGGCAACCACGCGGAACTAGCATTTTCTTAACTTTGACACCTCACTTACTTTAGGGATGCAAATGTCAGGACCACGGAGCTGGCGCCGGGCCAAAATTCAGGCCCGATGGGCCTGCATTTTTTAATAATTGAGGGTTGCAGTTGGTCTTATGCCGGGCTTAGCACAAATGTGAGGTTTAACATATTGTTTAAATGTATAAATGAAGTAGATATGCAGAATGTTAAATGAAGTGTTAAATGAAGTAGACATGCAGATTGCTAGCTGGCAGGTGCTGTCACATGTGGCTGGGCTTGATGGCGGTATCAACTTATTTTTTAGCGGTGTGGTGTCACCTTCTGTTTCGGAGAAAGTTTTTGCATCTCTTCACCAGCTCACGCCACTGACCGGTCTGATAGTGATGCCACTGACTAATTGTCTGACGCTGCCGACTTGTCTGATGTCATGGCGGACGTGGCTGTGATGTAATCTTGTGTCTGACGTGGTTCTCTCTGTGCTTCTCTGTTGGCAGCTGGGGGCGGCTCGGCGGAGGGCGGCGGGGGCGGCGATGGCGGGGGCGGGGACGCACCCTCCTCCACCACAGCTGACTCGGGTGACACGGCCGGCGGCGAGGAGGCGTCCAAGACGCGATCACCGTCTGCCCGCACACCTATGGTCACACGGTGAGCGGCGAGCTGGTGTAGTCTGACTATCTCCTGTGTNGCGTTACTGAGCTGACCAGCTGCTCTGCTGTATCGTGAGCTGTGCTGAGCTGTGCTGTGATGCATTGTGTCGTGCTATGCTGTGCCGTGCTGCTGTTCTGTGCTGTTTTACTCACGATTCCTTAGCTGTTGTGTGCGACAAGGCGCTATCCAACACGGCATTTGACTGTATTATTACTTGTGTATCATTACGTGAACACGGTATTTGACTGTATTCTCACGTCAGTGGTCCTACGTTTGTCTCTCGTCGCCAGTGCCCAGCTTGAGCGTCATGTGACCAAAGTTGTCGCTGTGCTCATAAATCCCAATCATCCTCATCACCACCTCTCTGCACTGCGCAGTGTCGGCCGACTGACGCTCCATGCGGCGCAGTTATCTGCTGCTCTGTGCAGTGTAGAGTACGGTGCAGGCCAGGGCAGTGTTGACTGTTGAGTACGGTGCAGGCCAGGGCAGTGCAGCTCAGTACGTCGCAGTGTGGACGGTGAGCTGACCGTCGTTCCATGCGGTCCACAGAGCGTCTGAAGGTGGTCCGGGAGGCAGGGGAGGTGCGGCCGGACGCTACCGATGGAGTCGGGGAACAGAAGGATGACACGGCCGCGGTGGACTCACAGAACGGTAGGTGGGGGAATGGTGCATTGTTGGCGGTGTTTAGACTAGCATCTGTGGTGCCAAATGACCCCGGTGTTTGTGGCATCGTAAACTGAAGTACTCGACATTGTCAGTGTGCCAAAATAATGGCCTTCTCTGTCGGTGAGCCCAAAGGTCTTAGATGTCATCATCATCATTGCCTTCGTCTCAAACTAACATGGGCGCCATATAACTTTTGTGTTGCGGCGCCCTTAAGCCCCAATCATCATCATCATCAAACTAACATCTGAATCGTATATGTGTTCTTATAGTTTGATAGCGTAAAGTTCTCTCCGTCGGAACTCGGACGTGCTTGTCACTATGTCGTATGTCGTCATATCTGGACGCCACATAGTCATGACAATTGCAGCAGCTGTGGTGTCCGCAATCGCCAATCATCACTGGCGTTGGCTCATGACTGCTGCGTGTCGTTTGCGTCGGGCGGGCTATTGACATCACTTCCTGGGCCGGCCTGCAGTCGACTCGATGACCTTGGGCTCGCGTTGCTCTCCATGGTTATCGGCTGTGCGGGGACGCTGAGTGGTAGTGAATGGCGCCGACGGCAGTTATCATGGAAATGTCGGGTGCAGGTGTGGGATTCCCCGAATGTGTGATGTGGGAATGCGTCACTGCCGGGTGAAATCGTCGTTCAGTGAATGTTCGTGGAAGCTACGTGATGTGTGATTCTGTGAAGTTGGGTGATATTTTGCAGTCGTTCAGTGACGATATTCGTGGAGAGCACGAGTCAAACGTCGACGATATGCCGAGGCCATCCGATATTGGCTGATATTGCCGATTGATATTGTTGACACGAAATTTGTTTATGTGCCGAATCCTCGGCGATGCCGGCTTATGACGTCAGTTGTTGTGGCCCTCGTATAACGTTTTACCTCTGGTACGTGTCTGACGCCGTCATCACGTCTCCGCCATTTCTGCTGATGTATATGGCGTGTCTGGAGTACTTATATGTCTCCGCCGCGCAAAGGCAACCACGCGGAACCAGCATTTTCTTAACTTTGACACCTCGCTTACTTTAGGGATGCAAATGTCAGGACCACGGAGCCGGCGCCGGGCCAAAATTCAGGCCCGATGGGCCTGAAACTGTCGGAATTGAGGGTTGCAGTTGGTCTTATGCCGGGCTTAGCACAAATGTGAGGTTTAACATATTGCTTAAATGTATAAATGAAGTAGATATGCAGAATGTTAAATGAAGTAGACATGCAGATTGTTAGCTGGCAGGTGCTGTCACATGACGTGGCTGGGCTTGATGGCGGTGACAACTCATTTTTTAGCGGTGCGGTGTCAGTTTCTGTTTTGGAGAAAGTTTTTGCATCTCTACACCTCACGCCACTGAACGGTCTGATAGTGATGCCACTGACTAATTGTCTGACGCTGCCGACTTGTCTGATGTCATGGCGGACGTGGCTGTGATGTAATCTTGTGTCTGACGTGGTTCTCTCTGTGCTTCTCTGTTGGCAGCTGGGGGCGGCTCGGCGGAGGGCGGCGGGGGCGGCGATGGCGGGGGCGGGGACGCACCCTCCTCCACCACAGCTGACTCGGGTGACACGGCCGGCGGCGAGGAGGCGTCCAAGACGCGATCACCGTCTGCCCGCACACCTATGGTCACACGGTGAGCGGCGAGCTGGTGTAGTCTGACTATCTCCTGTGTCATACATGTCTCCTTTATGTCTCGTTCATGTCTCGTTCATGTCTCGTTCATGTCTCATTCACGTCTCATTCACGTCTCATTCATGTCTCATTCACGTCTCATTCATGTCTCATTCATGTCTCATTCATGTCTCATTCACGTCTCATTCATGTCTCATTCATGTCTCATTCATGTTTCATATATGTCTCATCTCATGATTTCATTCATGTCTTCCATTCATGTTTCATACACGTTTCAATTCATGATCCATCATGTCCATTTAGGTCTCATTTCCATGTTTCATACTCATGTCTCATTCATGCTCATTCCATGGTCTCATTCATGTCACACTGCATGGCCTTCAGCATTGCCTTCATTCATGCCCCATCATGCCTCATTATGTTCTGCATTCATGTTATCATTACAATTTCATCATGTCTCATTCATGTCTCATTCATGTTTCATACACGTTTCATTCATGTCTCATTCATGTCTCATTTATGTCTCATTCATGTCTCATTCATGTCTCATTCATGCATCATTCATGTCTCATTCATGTCTCATTCATGCCTCATTCATGTCTCATTCACGTCTCATTCATGTCTCATACACGTTTCATTCATGTCTCATTCATGTGTCTCATTCTCATTCATGTCTCATTCACGTCTCATTCACGTCTCATTCATGTCTCATTCATGTCTCATTCACGTCTCATTCACGTCTCATTCATGTCTCATTCATGTCTCATTCATGTCTCATTCATGTCTCATTCACGTCTCATTCATGTCTCATTCATGTCTCATGTCTCCGTGCTCTCCCGCCCGCACCCCGATGATGACACGATGGGTGTTGAGCGTCACAGAATTATCAGTGTCCGTCCCTGTCCTTGTCATCCCTGTCCGTGTCAATTACTGCCTCTGCCCCAGCTCATGCGCCTGTCTGTTGTCTGTGAACTGGCTTGAAATGTGCCTTTACGTGTGCTGCTAAGTACCATCAGCACCTTGAGATGTCGGCCATACAACTAATGGTAGAAGTTAATGAATCTGAATATTTTGGTCCAGTACTTGATTTTTCGTTTTATGACATTGTTCCGAAGAGAACGAATCCATAGGTGGAGAGTAAAAAGTTACTTGTTAGGAAAATAAAGGTTCTCGTTTTCTGAGGAATTAATTTATGTGGAAAGTACGAAAGTCATCATTTGTAATACATATTATTAACTCCTTGTGAGGACATTACGTTTTATTATAACTACAATATCGGTAAGATCAGGCAAAAAGAGAGCAAATTTGACGAACAAAAATCAAGAGAGCAAAATTCTTCAGACCCAAAAGTCCAGAAAATGACCAAACTTCCAAAAGTTTTTCGGTCCCTTTCCTTGCTCTCCTCTTCCTTCTCTGGTGTCGCCGTAATTTGCGTGGTCTCGAGACGCAACTCTCCACCTCTAACGCTGCCTGTCTGCTCGCAGGACCAAGTCCGGCTCGCTGCCCGCCAAGTCTGCCATTAAGGAGGAGGACGATGATGATGAAGACGATGGCGGTCAGCCAGCCAGGTGAGCGGAGCAGCCACGGCTGGGAGGTAACTCTCCCAGAGGTGCGGTGGACGTGGCTTGTTTGTCGGAGCCGCAATACGGCGAACGGTTCTGGTAGTAGATGGTTTATCATATGTGGCAGTGCGCGCTTGCGACTTTCGAATACGTGTGGTGTTATGAGCTGGGTACAGTCTGACTTTGAAATTGAAACTGAGTGACTTACTATGATCGATGTTCTTGTGGCTATCGATAAATCGATAGTTAAATCGACGGACCGATATCGATGTGTAACGATATTGATATCGTTTATCGATAACTAACGCAACACTGACTTTCCACTGTGCAGTAAAAGCTTTCTTAGTAGTTATAGCCATCTGACGGAATCTCTTATCTCCCTCATTGTTATCCTGCAACTGGCGATCACACCAGCTCACGGCACCCCTCTGACCTCCCCCCTCCCCCTCCGCCTCCCACAGCGGGCGCGTTCAAACTGGGTGACGCCTCGGACCGGTCGTACCAGCGCTACGACAACCAGTACACGAGCAACCCGCTGGCGCTGAACCGCTTCAGCTGGCCGAGGACAAAGACAAGCGGCGCCACATGAGTCACAAGTTCTCACTGACGCAGGCCTCCGAGTTCGAGTGGGCGGGAGTGACATGTGGTGAGTTTTGACGAGGGTGGAGGGGGGGGGGACAAGGTCAAGTTCGTGTATTTAGGGAGCGTCAACAGTCCAGTGGCTATTCTGCTCCCATTCAATGTGTACCTTCAAGGAAGGCACAACATACGCGATAAGTTTGATATGAGTTGAAGCAAGTTTGGCAACCTGTTCAATGTATACAAAGTTGTTCAAAATATTCATCCGTGCCAATAGCACTATATTTTAATCACGAGTTGGCTATCACCTAGGCTAGTTGCAAAAGTTAGCTTAATCATATTTCAGTTTTGCTATTTTGTCATGTGGTGTAGGGAGATAGTGTCGCTGCAGCCGGCGGATTTGTGATGGTTGAAGAGCTGTTCAAACTGCATCAGACCGTTGTCGCACTGTCGTAAAGCCGCAATACCGACACATTCGATAAGTGGATGAGCCATATTCAGAGAGCATGTGAAATATGTGACATATGATATAATATGTGACATCACATATGATATATGTGATTTTGTAATGTGGCATCGCGGCTTTCATAACCATTCATGGGCCATGGCTGTTACGAAACGGGACAGTTGTCGATGGTTAACGAGGCTTTGGAGCTTTGAAGCAGTAATATGACATCTTCCATCATTTTGATTTTAGCTCAACGCCCTTAATGCGTCCAAACATGCTCTTTATTTCAGGCGCCGGCAATTCTGAACATCTGTAAACATTGATATTGTCTGTCCGTTTAACGATCAGTTTCTATTGCTCTTATTCTCACCGAGTTTGTGTTTTTCAGCATCGCTATCCAACGCTGATATCAGGCAGTGATAACTCTGGCCGGCTCCTGACTCTGCCATCTCTCCCCACCACCACAGGCTCGCGTCAGCAGCTGCGGCAGACGCTGCGTCAGACGCTGCAGGAGCTGGTGACGCGCCTGCCACCGGCGCTGATGCACCCGTCGTGGCCCCAGCTGCGCCGTGCCTGGACTGCCGCCGTCACCGGCTCCTCTCGGCCGCAGGACTTTGCCCGCGCGCTGACCGTCATCAGCGCGCTGATCAAGCCGCGGCTCATCTGTCCCGTGTGGTCCGAGTCGCTCGGTGAGTGGGGGAGGTTGGTGACGCGGTGTCAGGGGTAGTGGTGGGGGGAGGTCTGCGTGGTGGGTGGTTGTTGGGGTCGAACGTTGATGCTGTTTGTGTGTGAAGAGTTGTGGGGTGATCAAAATGTTGGCTGATGTGGGGGTCTGAAGGTTCTGTGACGACCTTCAATCCGAAATATGGTTTGCAGAAACATTCTGTAGAGCTCTTTTATTAACTCGTACTATACATATTTAGATGGTGTTTTATTTTCGTCACATGTCTGACTCATAAACAGTGTAATTATGTAACCTTGTTCAGCCATCGGAAGTGTCAGCTCTGGGCTCGATAGGACGACTGCACGCTGCTCTATACTATACAGTTACACCTGCCGTGAACGTCAGTAATCGTGACGTTTGCCGGGTCGATTCTCTTGACCGGCGTTGTTTTCGCCCCGGCAGCTCACGTGTCCGTGCAGCGCGTCACTGTCCTGGAGCGCGAGGAGCGGAAAAAGGCCGAGAAGCGCGAGAAACGGGAACGGGACGAGGAGGAGCTGGCCCAGATGCGGATGCCGTTCGTCAAGTACAACCTGCGCAAGGTCAAACATCAGGTAAGTCGGCGAGCCGAGCTGTGAGGAGTTTTGAGGGTTAGCGAGTCTCAGGACTTGATAATCTCCGTTGCTGCAGATATTGAGTTTGCTGGCTCGTTGGTTGACTGGTGAAAATGTGGAAAGTGTTACGTCTACAAAGTCATTGGTATGCCAGCTGTAACGTCGTGTCTAATATTTGCTCACGTTCCTGACTAGCCACATTTATAATCCAATCGAGACTAAGGTATGTGCCGTCGATCGGTAGCATGGCGCTTGCGTTTACCAGGAGACTTAGGACATAGTGGCAATTCGGAAGCTCTTAATCGCTAAAATATGGAGAAGGAAGTCGTTATCGTTCGTCTCCCTCCTATGATGTATCGCTTGTTGTCTGTGTATTTATCAATACAAATATCAATGTTAATGTTTATTGTATCCAAGTATGACACCGTTTGGACCGGTGTCCGCGGTCTGTCCGCGTTGTCCGCGCTGTCCTGACCGGAAGTGTCTGCCGTCGCTGTGTCCGCGTCTGTCTGACCGGAGTGTCAACACGTAACTGGTTCCGGGAAGAATGTGTGCTGTACTGTGTTCTGCGTTCTGTGTGCCGCGTCTTGGTCTGACCGGAGTGTCCGCGTCTGTGTCCGCGTCTGTGTCCGCGTCTGTCTGACCGGAGTTTCCCCGTCTGTGTCCGCGTATGTCTGACCGGAGTGTCCGCGTCTGTGTCCGCGTCTGTCTGACCGGAGTGTCCACGTCTGTGTCCGCGTCTGTCTGACCTGTGTCCGCGTCTGTCTGACTGGAGTGTCCGCGTCTGTGTGACCGGAGTGTCCGCGTCTGTGTCCGCAGGTGTGGAAGCAGCGCGGTGAGGAGTACCGGATCCACGGCCAGACGGGCTGGCTGTGGCTGAGCAGTACTCGCCGCTACAGACCGGTGGCGGCCCGGGAGCGGGGCCACGCCGCCGGACCGCACCGCGTCCACGTGGCACTGGCCGCCCCCGCCCCCGCCCCGGGGGAGGAGGCGGGAGAAACCCCGGCTCCAGCGCGCGCCGGACGGAGTCTGAGGCTACCGGGCGCGATGTACCAACGTCTCATAGCGCAGCAGACGGCGTCCGGAGGTCCCTCGGACCGACTTCTCTCATTACGCCTCAAGCCGGGCTCTACCGAGCCGCAGCCGGACGCGGACGGGCCGGGCGAGACGGTGCCGCTGGCCGGACCAGTGCCGCTGCAGCAGCCGGAGGACGTGGTGGACGTGTCGGCTGGGCTGCGGCAGCTGCGCCGCTCGCACTACCCGCGGTCGGCGCGGCCGGCCAAGCTGGACAGACTGCTGGGGTGGAGGGAGGAGCTGGAGAGAAGGGAGAGGGGAGAGCCGGACCCGCCGTCGGCGGGGGAGGAGATGGAGGTGGACGAGGTGAAGACGGAGACGGCAGCGGTGCCGGCGGAGGAGCTGGAGCAGGCGGAGAAGCGGCTGGCCGTGCTGACGGTGTATCCGTGCTACAACAGGGCGTGTCGAGAGGGACGGCCCTGCTACAGTCCCAGCTGTCGACAGGCGGTGAGTGGGAGGATAGGGGTCATATATACATCGCTATGAGTGAGAGGGCTAGGTGGGGTTGCCGTACTTTATCCTTCAGCAGTTCAGGCACCAAGACAGCAGAGAGCTGGGCAGCTGTCTCTGGGTGAGCAGTCATAGGGTGCTGCGGGGACGCTTGTTACCTACCGTGAGAACCCCAGCAGGTGACACCCGCGAGAGAGAGGCATGGATGCGAGGATTGTATAGGATGTGGCGGGTAGACGGTTGTTATTTGGAGGGATACGTGGGTGGTGGTGTAATGGATAGTATGCGACATGTTTCATTTAGCTGCTAGCTTTGTCAGTTAATGGCTGAGCGGGTCAAATTGTCTGAGTTTCATAAGCCCCAATGCGCCACTTGGCTCTCATCTAACGCCCATCCTTCTTCCCTGGTTTATTCAGGCGGCGCTCCGGCAACGAATACAGCGGCTGCGGGCGGCCGTCGTCAAGATCGAACCAGGCACCGAGTCAAACGCCACGGACGCTAAGCCGGACGCCGATCCCGACACGAAACCTGACACTAAACCGGACACTAAAACCGACGCCAAACCTGACGCCACGCCGGCCATCAAGACGGAGAAGATGGAGGTGGATGTGGCGGCGGTGAAGACCGAAGCGGACGATGAGGCGAAACCGGTGCGCTTCTCGGGGATCTCCACGTCTGCGCCGGTTAAACTGGAGCTGATCCGAACGGTGGTGAAGAAGAATTACGTGCGCTACCCGCTCTACAGCAAGTTCAGGGCTGGAGGACGGTGGAGCATGCTGGTGCTGCCGGCGTGGGAGCTCAAGCAGCTGGCGAGGAGGAAGGCACAGAAGGTGGTGGAGGGGTTCAACTACTCGGCCAAGGTGGGTGTCCTGACTGGGGTGATGGTGCAGATTGGGTATTGGTTGGCGGTGGTGGGGTGAAGGAACGGAGGTTTCAGGGGAGCTGCTGGTAGAGTGGTGCATTTGGCTGCCGGTTTCCTGAAAACCGCGGTGATGAATAATCAGTTCTGGGGCAATGTATCTTGATTGCAT
The DNA here is from genome assembly GCA_014673585.1 of Semibalanus balanoides. NCBI lineage: Eukaryota > Metazoa > Arthropoda > Thecostraca > Balanomorpha > Balanidae > Semibalanus > Semibalanus balanoides. The sequence goes on from VOPJ01000981.1 coordinate 39,461, forward strand.
TTTAAGTTGTCACTGCTACAGTAAATAACTGTGTTTGTTTTCAGTCATGTTGAAGTGTGGCTGCAAGGTAAATGTGTAAATTTGTGACCAGTATCGATTTGACTGTAGTACCGCTGCAGCTGCACACTTCGTCTTCCTCTCCTGTACCTGTTTTACCTGACGTTTGCCGCCCTGCGGGCTGCCTTTCTCTGCCACCCTTTCACCTACCCCCCCCCCCACGTGACCTGACCGGCTGAGCGACCTCTCCACAGAACAACAGCCAGGTGTGGCCGTACCCGCTGTGCCCCGCGCCCGAGACCTGACCTGACCTGACCTCTCCTCTCCACAGAACAACAGCCAGGTGTGGCCGTACCCGTGTCCCCGAGCCTCGATGCGGACCGGCTGGCTGTACCGTACCAGCCGCGTGCCCAGTCTGCACGCCGCTGGACTCCAGCTGCGGATACTGTGGGCCTGCGTCCGGTGGGACGATATAGACGTGAGTACCAACACACCGCGAACTGCTGGTATAAGACAACGTAACGACAACACAGCGACGCTGCTGAGGACTGCTCCTGACTGTGGTGGAGTAGGAACTGGGATCTCGGCGGGTGGCATGAGAGGCTGCAGACTTACCATGGTCGACCATATGCTCATAACATTATCTTAACTAGTTAAACGAATAGAGTATTGCGGTTTTGACTGGTTTGTTCTTTGGTATAAACACACTTGCTTCGAAACCGACTTATCATCATCATCATCACGATCACCTCACACCTGTCATCGTCCATCCGTCTGCCTATGTCTCAGGCCGTAGTGCTTCTAACATGTTGAGGTTGTAGTCAGAGTGCAGTGCCTTGACCCGCCTGTGCTCCCCGCGTCCCGGCAGTCGCGGCCGCAGCAGGTCGGCCCGGGTGAGTTCCAGATCACCACCGACACGGGCATGGTGCGCTCTCTGGTGCTGAAGCACCGCGACGAGGGCCGTTCCGTGAGGGACCATGTTACTACCGGGCGGCGCCTCACCATTCTGGTTCGACAACCCGGTCATCTGGCGCGAAGAAATGCTCGCTGGGAGGGCAGGGGGGGGGCGGCAAAGCAGGAGTCTGTCCAAATCCCTCCGTGTGCTCTCAAGGCTGCGTTTCTATGGAAGTGCGAAAGGGAAAAATAATCCGATCACCTGGCACGTTTACCTTGAGGCCTCTGTGACCAGGTAAGTTGAATGAATCAAACAAATGAAATCAGTCAACGATCGGGCAGTAACAATGTCTCGATACGAATACGGCAAGAAGGCGTCGACGCGGCAACTATGCAACACCTGTCAAACATCAAGCTTAATCCTGGGAGTCGCCCAGGTGTTACCCAATGAATCTCCCGTAAGCCGGCAGCAGCTGTGCCGGGTTAGCATACCGCGCCCAATGCAGGATGCGCGAGCAAGAAATTCGAGGCGGACAGCACTATTCATATTATTGAAAAGAGACTAGAGGTCGGCTACCACAAACCGGCGAGAGACCTCCAGACAGCAATTAGTGCTTGTGTTGGATTTGCCCTAGAGAAGGTTTAGAGCCGGCCATAGGACCCTATATGCCAGACCGAGCCCTCTTCAATTTAGCGTCGACATGTCGGCACATGAATATAACGCAAGCAACACCCATCGTGGCGACCACCAACTCAGGCCAGAGCTGCCCGCCGAACTGCCGCGGCCCCGACCGACATCGCCTGGCGGTCAGAAGAGCAGTTGGCTGGGCGCCAGTCAGCGGGGCGCGAAGGCGCGGCGTTGGCGTGCGCTGCGAAGATTAGACTTGCGGCCTGCAGATAGCGCCGCCAGCTCAACCGGCCCGCGGTACCCGAACCCAAACAAGGAGAGAGTGGTGGAGGGAACGTGTTATTGTTGGATTGACGAGTCCCTACGGATTTTAACCCTAACATCATTCTGTCCCGGCGGTAGGATGTGTGGGCAGTGAGATGATCAAAAATCGCTACGGCTAGTGAAGGGCGCGATAGTCTGATCTCTGTCGGGCTTTGAAGGCAGGGCGCAAATGACCTTAGGAGTTCTGTGCCGCTAAAAACCAAATAAACTATCAAAGATCTGGTAGCAAAGTATGCACAGCAATCAGTCCGTGTGGCGCAGTAATAGTTAGTTGTGCTTGGTCCCGGGCGTGACCACGCGCCAAATTTCAGCATAGCACTTAGTGGCCCACGTTGCTACGACGACTATCAATATTGTCGGAGATGCTGTGATGGTGTAGATGCGCCTCGTCTGATCTTACCTCCCCCGTTCTGCCCTAAGAGCGCTCCACTCTCACCTCTACCCGCCCTCTGGACCTTCCCCGTCTACCCCCCCCCCCCCCCCGCCCCCCACCAGAGTTACACGTCATCCCAAGGCCCGCCAAGGCGGTCTGAGAAGGGCGACGGCCGTCATCGAGTCCTCCTGAGACTCCAGCGCCGTCACACAGGAAGTGGGTCCCGGAGCACGTGCCTCGAGATCTTCGAGCACAAGTATTACCACGAAAAGTAAGGGTGCCTCAGTGGTGGATGGGGGGGGGGGGACGGGTGCTGCCCCGGCCGTTTGCCGATTTGGGCTAGTTAAAAGTGCTTGTTTAACGTTCTAGTGCTATTTTGTGGAAGCTGTTATTGGATATAAGTTCCGTGTATGAGTCGTATAACCGTTGGCAGTTGTGACATATCTGTAAGCCAAATCATTGTCGGAAGTTTCATTATCTAATAACTTACATCCAAACACCAGCTCAATAGCGCTGTTTTCATTGCACTTACCCATACTCATGGTAAACACGAATTTCCTTTTTCATTATTTATTTTTCCTTTTTATCTATCACAAATTTCAACGGTCCTGGAAATGCATTGTTTTACGAAAGTCAATTATAATTTAAATCACATCGCAGAACCGAGATATCCCGAATAAATTCGGATTTCTCTTCCCGTCAGCGTCCTTGCTGTCTCTTTGCTCTTTGCATTTTTACAGAAAAGACGCAGGTTTAGCGCCACGAACTGTCCGCTGCCCTCAGTGTTATGATCTCCCCTGCCTCCCTCTGCGCTGGCTCTGTCCTGACCTCCCCGTGCCGTTCTCTGACCTCCCCGCCTCCCCCCGTCAGACTGGAGCGGCTGCGTCAGGAGCGGCAGCAGGCGGCGCTACAGAAGCGGACCGGTGTTCTGCAGACGTCCAGGGCCGGCTCCCCGGCGGCAGGGGCGGGCGGGCCGGCCAGCCCTGCCGGCGGCACCACCCCGGCCGGCACCATCATGGTGGCAGGAGTGAAGAAGGTGGTCACGTCCACCGCGCAGCTGAAGACCAAGCTGGAGGAGGCGGTCAGGCAGAGCAGGACGCTGGGCAAAGGTGAGGCGGCTCGGCGAGTTACCTGGAGATTTCCTCCTAATCATCTGAATACTAAGGAGTGACTAATTGTTGTCATGTTAGTTCAGGTCAGCTGTGTCCGTATTTTGATGGCAAATGCTGTTGAGAATAGTTCAGGACCTTGACGTGTTTATGTTTAATGGCTAATACTTTTTCAATAATACTTCACGAGATTGTGTCGGTGTGTACTGAAAAAAATAGGTATAAGCTATGCAATGTTGATATGTTCATCGTAACCCATTTCCATTTGTTGATATGTTCATCGTAGTCCATTTCCATGACCTGTTTAGTGCAGCCGAGCTGCTGAGTTAACCCGCGCCCCACTGGGCCTCTGCATTTCCTTCGCCGCTGGGGGGGGGGTGAACAGTGAACCACCCCCCCCCCCTAATCTTCGGCTCCGTGGGCCACGGACAAACAAAATACACTATTCGAACCCGTTTTCAAACAATCATTTCTCGAATCTACTTGACTTTTTTCGCTCACGTCACAAACTCAAGGTCACCAGAGGTCATCGAAGATCAAGTTTTCAGTTTTGAAGGACATCCGCTCTTAGAAACCCCCAATATCTTCGGAAACTTATGCTTTCTAGAATACAAACATTCAAAAGACAATCGTAGTCCATATGAAATTTGCTAATTCGCACCTTATGTCTCTCATTTGACCTCTTCAGGGTCAATAGTTTAGGCTTTAGAGGTCATTAAAAGTACAAAAGTGATTTTTGGCCAAAAAATGACTTTCGTAAATAATTCGTTAACCTAGAACAAAGATATCATTACTTTTACCATCCTCGTGTTTTGTCTCGTCAAATTCGATTGAAACTATATACGATATTGTTATTATGATATAGGTCATTTTTGAAATGACCTCAGGTCAAGTCAAGTTGGTGACCCAGTAGAGTCATTGCCTGGCATATCATAGATGTGTCTTACAAGACAAACACACTGGGTGTAAGTTGCAGTTCTCTTCTCATTATGCCAGTTATTGACGAAAAAGGTGTTGGTTGACTCGGATGACCTCAGATGAATCCGTTATGTTTCCTTGAGCTCATAAACTTGCACTTGGATCTAGACATTACATTATCATATGTAACTCAGTCATCCAGAAGTGAAGGACTGATTTCATACGACAAAGAAAGCATTTGATTATTTCCATGAGATTATAATGGGAGATATTCGGCAAATTGCCACCCTAAGGTCAACTTGATACAAAAAAACAGTTATACATTTTTGGTATAGATTACTATGACTTTAATGTAATTCCTTAAACAAGGGATTGATTGCGATCCCTAAAACTGTAGTCATGCACGTACCGCAAAGTTTCTTGTATCGGTGGTCACTTTGACCTGACCTTGGTTGACGCTGATTCCTGACACGAACTTAAAAATTTTCGCAAAATGTCCGGAAGAATCAGTGATTATTTATGCCAAATTTGGCGGTCGCTACGCGCCGTTTTTTCGTCATCTTGATAAAACATGAGGGGGGGGGGTGTTCAAACACCCCCCCCCCCAGTGGGGCGCGGGTTAATCATTGTCCAGCGCAGCAACGTCGTAGTTTGTCCCAGTTTACCTGACTCTGGTATGAGGTCGATCCTACTCTATATGTCCTCGCTGTGCTTGATTATGCATGCTGTGAAGTGTAGTGATCTACAACGTCATGTCGTGTGACTGTTTCTGTCTATCGCTGTCTGAATGAATAACGACTGCTCCGGCCAGACCGGTCCATGTTCATTGTTTATTTCACTGCTGCGCTCACATTTACCTGCACTGTCTCAGTTCCATCTCCTTATGGGCGCCATCTATCTGACGCGCTGAGCGCCCTTCAGACTTCATCTTCATCACCGTCATCATCACCATCGTCACGTTCCGCCTCCTCCGCAGGCACCAAGTTCATGGTGAAGCCCTCGAACGCGGCGACTCCGACGCAGGGCTCGGCCACGCCGCAGCGCACGTACGCCGCCATGCGCAAAATCATCACCAAGGACGGCAAGATCATAGGTCAGTCCCTGGCGGTGTGACGGCGGATTGAGTGGCAGAGTCGGGGACGGGTGTTCTGTTGCAGTTGTGTCGTTTGGGGGAAGATGTGCCGTCGGCGTGTTGACGATGACAAGTACAAGACTGACGTGCAGGAAGGCTCTAGTGCCGCTGCTAGTTCCTTGCTGTTGACATGCTGGGGATACGTCCTGGCAGCGTGGCTAACTCTTCTGCGGTGTTCAGCTAATCTGTGGTGTGTTACTGCGGTGACAGTGCTGGTCACCGGTACTTTGGTGACAGTGCCGGTCACCGGTACTGCGGTGACAGTGCTGGTCACCGATACTGTGGTGACTGGTCAGTTGGTCACCGATGTGTCCCGGCTGTGCCTTTCATGACTGACGTGTTGTGTCTCGGCCTGGCAGCGATCCAGTCGACCCCGACGGGCACCGCGGCCCCCACCGTCACTGTCGGTACCGGGTCACCGCGCGCCGTCCAACTGCCGCTGGCGCCCGCCACCGCCACCGTGACCGTACCCGCCACCGCCACCACTGTGACCGTGGCCGCCCCCGCCACACCCGCCAGCGCCGCCGCCGCTGCTGCTGCTGCCGCCGCCGGCAAGCCGAATCAGATTCAGATCATTAAGCTGCCCGATGGGAAGCTGCAGGTGAAGGGGCTGAAGCCAGGTGAGAGGAATGGTGGTGACAGGGGATAGTTCAGTGAACTTAATGATACTGCGATTAAATTTGGGATAAGTTCACAAGTTGACCTTGGTTTATGGCTGAAAGTTTGCCGAAAAATGCAGTTAAGCATGCACTGAGCAGTGAGCACGCTTTCTGGTGTAGCTTACTCGACTTTAGGTGCTCCTCACGAAAGTCTTATGTTCGGTTAACGCTTGCAAGATGGCATTGATATCATTTAAGACGCACAGTCATATTTTCATTGTATCGTAGAACCAGCAATACTCAATATGAAAAGGCGTGTCATCTACCGCACATGTCCCTCTAACATGATGACGTTCATGATAGCCATTTTTTGTAATGGAGAATGCCTAACTGGCCAAATACAAACACAACGCACGTCTCTCGTTGATGACAACACTATGACATCGGCGCCCGTTCGGTCCGCAGCTGACAGTATGTGCCGTTGTACAGGTCAGCAGCTGGTGCAGCAGCAGCTAATAATCCCGTTAATGACAACACTATGACAGATCGGCGCCCGTTCGGTCCGCAGCTGACAGTATGTGCCGTTGTACAGGTCAGCAGCTGGTGCAGCTGCCGAGCGGCCAGCTGCAGCTGGTCTCCGGCGGCACTGCCAAGTCGCTCCAGGCGGTCTCCAAACAGGCGCCCGCAGGTCGGTCTTTACACCCTCCGCGCCCCCACTGCCCTCTGTCCTCCGCCTTAGTTGCCCTGTCCGCCTTTCGCCGCGTGGCCGCTAGTGGCTGGGGAGTGGGGATGCAGCTCCCTTCGACTCGCGCGTGTAGTCTGAACTCATGTGTACTGTACGGCAACGCCGTGACAGACTTTGAGCTAATGTGTTTGGTATCTAAAAGAGCACACTGCACGATGCTCACCAGTTAGTGGGTAGATCGGAATCGGTAACAGTCGGTGCCCGCGCCTCGTGTGGTGTTTCACTGGCGTTGTGTTGCTGTTTTACTGTCTTTGTGTTGGTGTTTCACTGGTGATTTCCTTGCGCTTCAGTGGTGTCCACGCCGACGACACCGAAGGTGCGTCTGATGGCCCCAGCCGGCACCGCCGTGTCGCCTGTCGTCAGTCCTGTCCAGGTTAGTCGCCAGACACCCAGCGCCAGCCCTGACACCCGCTCACACACAGACACCACCGCTGTTACACTGGCCGCGGCTCGGCTGGCCAGTGGGGCACTCTTCTGGACACTCTTCTTTTGTTCACTCTTCTGGACACTCTTCTTTTGTTCACTTGCTAGCAGTCCTGTGACGTTAGTTGATTGTCGTCTCGGGAATCACAGATCATACCGAGGCCAAACGTGCCGTGGTTTAGTCACACGCCGACTGAGCGTGTTTATGTGGACACCCGAGGAGATCACTGTGCTGTGTGTCGCATTGGTGCTGAGGCTGGCAACCTTACACAGAGCTATCTGACGACTGCGAGAGAAATGGGAGGTTACTAGTCTGCCTTATGTGTTTGTTTTATATCCCGCTCATCTGACGGTGTATTCTCTCTCAGGAGACGGCGGTGGCAGTAGCGGGTGCCGGCACTGGACAGAAGGTGGTGCAGAAGATGGTGACGCAGGTGGTGGACCTGGCCGGCCTCACCAAGCCGCAGCTGGTCGGCTGGCAGCAGAAGATCAACGAGGGCAAGGCCAAGCTGGCGCTCGTCAACGGCAGAAGGGTCAGTGGACGACGGCGCTGCTGGTGGTGCTGTGGTCGGGATGCGAAGGTTGTGGGTTCGATTCCCGGAGTGGACGCTCTTGTATGGAAAGACATGGGATGACTTTTTTCTGTGCAGCATTGTGCTTATTGTTACTGCACTCCCGTTTTAATCGCATTACTTCCAATCGCATATGGCCATAAGTCTGTAGTTGTGCTGTTGAAAGACCCAATAGCAACAAGCATTGAACTGACTTTGTGTTACACTTGGTTTGGATTTACCTGGGCTAGTCCTTACGTTCTCTTACGTCACATATTCTTACGCCGCGCCTTACTTCGCTAACCTCTCAGACCGGCCCCTGTGCCCTCACACGCTGACCCGTGCCTCTTCTCGCCCTCCCGCCTCCAGGTGATCCTACACAACGTGCTGGTGAACCAGTCGGTGGCGGCCGGTGCCGTTACCGACGCCGTCACCGACGCCGCCACCGTCGCCGTCGCCGGGGCGATGGCCGCGCTGAAGGCTGACCCGACAGAGGAGGACGGAGATGAGGATGACCCGGCGCCGGCGCCTGTCGAGGCGATCAAACACGAGGAGGAGGAGGAGGAGCCGGCGGCTGAGGAGGCGGCGGAGGCCGAGGCGCCACCAGAGACGCCGCAGGAGGCGGAGGTCAAGTCGGAGGTATGTGGCAGAGGGAGAGGGTGGTGGCGATGGGGGACGGTACAGGTGCTGTGGGGAGGGGGTGATGAATAGGGAGGGTACGGCAGAGGTGCCGCCATCTATCACAGAGTGGAGGACATCAGCATGATTGTAAGGGCCATTCTTTCCATCTTGCGCCCGTTCAAGTATAATGTTATAATTGGAACAAGTTGTTCGTCTCGGCATGTGCGTCTGTGTGTGAGATACTGTATGTGACTGCATCGGTGATCACGTGACTGGCGTCTCCGTGTTTCCTCTATCTATCTTGCCTCCTCTCTGTGTCTGTTTCTGACCCTCTTCTGACCCTCTTCTGACCCCCTTCTGACCCTCCTCTGACCCTCTTCTGACCCTCTTCTGACCCTCTTCTGACCCTTTCCTGTACCCCCTTCGACCTCCTTCTGACCGCTCTTCTGACCTCTTGCTGACTCCCTCTTTCTGACCCTTCTGACCTTCTGACCCTCTTGACCCTCCTTTCTGTGACCCTGTCTGCCCCTTCTGACCCCTTCTGACCTCTTCTGACCCTTTCTTGACCCCTTTCTGACCCATCTTCTGCCTCCCTTGGTCTGACCTTGTTCTGACCCCTTGGTTTCATGAACCCCCTTCTGACCCTTTATTGGACCTCTTTCTGCCTCCCCCTTTCTCTTCCTTCTTAGTGCCAGCATGACTCCTGGCGTCTACCCTTTCAACCCCTCTTCTGCCCTTTCTGACTCTTCTGACCTCCCCTTTCTCCTTTATGCAGTGACTCCTGGCCGTCGGATCACAGCCACGGCTAACATCGTACAGACGGTGGCCGGGCCGCGGGTGGTCATCCAGGGAGTGCCCACACAGGGCCTGTCGCAGTCTCAGCTGCACAACCTGCAGCAGCAGGTCAAGGCGGAGCTCGCCAAGGGTGAGTCCGGTGTGGCGGGCCCGGGCGGGCTGCTAAGGGGTAGCAGGAATGTGTGGGCGACCTAGTTTGTAAGTCAGTCTTAGAGAGGATGAAGAGAATGTCTAATGAAGAAGAAGTCTGATGTCCGAGGTGAAGATGTCTAATGGTTTTGCCAGTTGACGGCACCGGCACAATATGGCATCACATTGCAGGATTGTCCACCAAAGTGAAGTGTATGAGTACGCCTGGTTTGAGAACTCGGTAATGGTAGGCGTCTTGGTGAATGTGGCGCTGTGTTAATAGTCATACTGTGTTAATACTGTGTTAATAGTCCTGGATCATTCGTTGATGGCGTTTCCGTTCCGGTATCAGCAATTCAGCCCAGCTGTAACCACCTGCTCATTGTGTGCCGGGTTCGAATCCCAGCAGGGCCGACCCCGTGTTTGACCTCTGTGCCGTGTGCAGGTCCGATGCTGACCGGCCTGCGTGACATCCACCTGACGGTGCCCGCGGACGTGCCTGAGCCTCCCGCGGCGCCGGCACTCGCTGCTGTCCCGGCCACAGCCCCGGCGGCCCCGGCAGTTCCGGCCGCTCCGGCAGCTCCGGTGCAGGCCACAGGACAGAGTCTACTGCAGGGGGGACAGGTGAGGCACGGGCAGGGGAGACGGGTGGTGGGTCATGGGAGGGAAGGTGTGACTTTCGGGGCAGCTGTAATTGGTGGGAGTTTGTAGATATAGTAACGTATATTTTGAAGTGTAGAGTTTTGCAGCGGACTGATGGACGGTGGGTGTCTCGTTCATTGGTCATGACAGAACATGCCGACAACAACATGCCGGCTTCACAGCCTCTTGGCACAATCAGGCGTATCGGATCAGGGTGTATATACTTCCTTTGACATCTAACCCGTGTGTTTGATTACAGCGTCAGTCTCTGCTGTCACCGCGGCGTGTGTCCGAGGCGGGGGCGGCGGCCGGCCAGCCGGACGAGGCGCAACCGAGTGTTATCCACCAGGACTTCACCGTCACACAGGAGTACATCCAGCAGAGTAAGTCAGGGCGTAACGCTGTCTGACAACTTTTCAATGACTGCGATTTGTATTTATATCCATCTTGGCCATCTTAAGATTAACTTATAGTATGTTTGCAGAGTCTGCAGTGTCAGACCGTTGGTAAGCTGTTCTTTGTTAGAGGTTATTAATTTGGTCCAAGTGATAATTTTGAGCTGCAGTTATTATTCCGGTGTGTTTGAATTGTATCAAGTAAACAAAATCAGTACAAGTGCCGCGTTGGAAGCCAGTGAAATATTCCTCCAGATCATTTCATCTTATTTGGAATTCCAAGTTTGGGAAGAAACGTGTTGACCACTGCCCACCCACCAGCCACGTCAAGTCGTGTTGGTCATTGTGCGTCTCCGCTATTGCTTCACTGAGTGATAACGTGCTATGTGCTGTGCTCTGACGTCCTTCACCCTGGGACGCCCTCGTTCTCCTCGTCTCACACGTCTCCCCTGCGCCAACAGGCATCAACAACGCGCTCAACTCTGATAACCTGAAGCCGGAGATAGCCGAGAAGCTGCTGCAGCTGCGGAAGAAGCCGGCGGGCGGCGGTGACGGCGGCCCGACCCCGCCCCGGCCGGCCGCCACCGCCGTCGCCGCCGCCGCCCAGCGCCCCGCCCCCGGCGGACTGCCGCCCAAGAAACGCATCAAGACTGACCGGTAAGCTGAGAGGGGGGTTAGTAGTGAGGGGGTCGCGAGAAGTTGTGGTTTCATCGTGCTTTGTTCATGGGATCAGTGTGGCCTCAGTAAGCCTATGTTTATGGTAGATGATGACATAGAGACATAGTGTTGTGTCAAATCTATAGTCTTGTCCATGAGCCTGAAAGGCCTCCCGGTGGATCCACGATGTCCGAAAGCACCCAGCGGTCAGATAACCGTAGCTGGTTGCGGTGCCCACAAACCCTAGCTTTTAAAAGCTTTCTAAATACAAAATAATATGGTGGACAAAATATATCTGAATATCAAATGCAAACGTCCAAGCTCATAATTGTAATAATCGGTACAAATAAACTCCAACCCGGACTCCCTCTGAAAACACCCCCGGTTGATCGCTGACTCTTCGCCGTGCCCCCACAGACAACGGCAGCCATCTGCCGGCGGCGGCGGCCGCTCCAAGCCACGCTCTGAGAAGCGGATTATCCGCCCTTCAGCCCGGCTGCAGCAGCTCGGCCGGCGTAAAGAGCAGCTCAAGAAGGAGATCCTTCGCAAGCGGCTGCAGATGGAGAACCAGCTGCAGCTGGAGATCTCCAAACAGCTGGCCGCCTACAAACGGGCCGTCACCGAACAGCAGGAGGGCCGGAAACAGCAGGAGACGGCGCGGCAGGCCGGCAGACAGAGGAGAGACTCGTCACCGCGGGTAGGTGGCTGATCACTGGTGGCGGGAGTGGGACTGGTGGGTGACTGGAATGGCAGGCCGGTGACTGATGTCACTCCTGTTGTTGGTGCTTAGTGACTATTTCGGTAGTGCTGATTGTCGGGATGGGGACAGCCGGCTCCCGTCAGGACTTGGATTACTCGAGACCTGGGTGGAGTTGCGTTGTTTCAGACTCGGTTGGTCTGCCTTCTGTTATCCTGCAGCTGTCCGCTCTCACTTGCCGTTTCTGCCCAATCATTGCAGTCGGCAGCGACTAGTTACGGACAGCCACCAAACACCTTACAGCCAGTCAGCTAACCAATGCTACCTTCGTTCGAGTAAGCTCTGCTCCGCCACTGATCCCTCTCTTTCTCTTGGCTCTCTTTACAGCAGGCGGCGCCGGCGGGCCGAAAGTCAAACGAACATCGCCGGAAGTCGGAGGACGGCCGGAAGCGGAAGTCCTCGACGTCTCGCGGCAGCCCGGCCGCCGCAAAACCGGCCAAGAAGGTCCGCAAGGAAGCCAAAGAGTCGCCGCGCGACACGAAGAAGATCTACTGTACCTGCCGCCAGCCCTATGATGCCTCCAAGTAGGTTGACGACCAGGATATGCTGCGAAGCTAGCTGGCGAAGCGTTCAGGATAGTAAATAGCCCTGTTGCAGCGCCCCTAAACCCAAATAATAATAATAATCGTCATCGAGCCCCTGCACACAAACCGTGTTCATGAAGTCTTGTCTTGGATCCCGATGCTGCCGCCATTGTAACTGAGCTTGTCACCAGTCATCCTACGTTTCGCCTTTCGGAACTGTTACACTAGAAACTCTCACTTACGCTAGAAACTCTCATAATATTGGTCGTATTCCGATGTTCGTATCCCCCGGCGTGTCCCCTAGACTGTTTCAAAATGCACTCATTGTCAGCTTTCATCTAGCTGGGTTGTATCCTGTGGTAGTTTTTCATGCTGATTCCCGAATATGCAAACCTTTTTTGGCACGACGTTCGGTTAAGGCTGGGCTACATTTTGCTTTTTATTAAAGTCATTGCTAGTTTTCAATGAAATGAGCACTCTGCGGATCCACTTCTGTTTTCACGATGGTAGAGATGGGAAACTGTGACCAACGTTTTTCTCGCAATGAGAGGATTCTATTTAGATACCTATTTTTATTGACCTTAAGGCAATTGGTCAAGTTTTAGAGTGGATTGTTTTGATATTTTTTACACCAAAACGGCACTTTTAACGTTTCTTGACAATTAGAAGCGCCGATTGACGCCGATGACGCCGAAATGACACACATATTGCATTAACAAAGCAAAAACAGGCACGCTGACGAAGGATAAGCGAAAGTAGTATTGAAGTCATTGCTCGTTGAAAAAAGGCATATTTGAACGTACATTAATCGTCATATTCGCATTCTTATGTAATTAAAAGGACACGGTGAACAGAAGAAAAACAACGTCAGCCAGACTTTAAGAATTCCTTATAATTTAGTAGTCTAATCACAAGAATGTTTTGCGCATCTATTTCGTGTGTGGGGGGGGGGGGCGCCAAAAGCACATGGGAGGCTATCAAGCGCCCTTCCTGTCTATGCAAGTTCAATCGCCATTTCAAATTGTGAGGATTGTACTATTGGTTCCAAAATAAGCGTCCCGCTGTGTTGGCTGGCACAGCAGCTTAAGGGAGTTTATAACACATTGGGAAAATTATGAGAAATGATGGAGATGAGAGCCACTCATCTGGGCACTCATCTACATCAATCCACATGCTTTTCCTAAGGCAGTATATTCCCTTAAACTGCTGTGACAGCCAACCCAGCGGGACGCTTATTTTGGAACCAATAGTACACGATGTTAAAACGGATGTTCAGTTGGTAAGAGAGAACTTGTCGGATGCTGACAGTTGCACTGTCCCCTAGTACGTCGGCGAGCGATGTGTTGGGGAAGAAACGCGATTGTATTACTCTCAGCTGTTCGCAAATGTCACTGGGCGACAAAACGTGTTTCACACTCGGTGGAAGCAGCTGCAGTAGGTGCATACAGGCGGCTCAGAGCGGTCAATAGGTGGTGGCTGTGAGTGCGCGTGGCAGGGACGATGCGGAGTCTAGATTAGAGCTACTTCCTCAATCCTGTTACGCCTGCCTTGCTCGACTCCCACTTTGCCGAATATTCGGGCAAGGCGTCTCAGAGCTTCTGAACTCATTACTCCACCTATCTTGCTATTCGGCGAGTTTGATGCGGTCTATAGCTGGTTCATATCGTCGCCTCCACCCCATCGAACGAATACGTGAGGAAGGCGAGGCAGGCTTTGGCAGCTTCGTCTTGCTCTCTCGTTGCCTTCAACCACCCACGGTAACTATGCACCCACACAATTTAACTTTCTCCACCATCCGAGTGGATGCTGGTCATAAGTTTCTAAAATCGTAAAACTAGCGATGAGCGAAACCATTTGCTTACGGAGGCGCCATCACTGAGCTGGCGAAGTCGGTGATTATAAACACATGGTTGTGACTGTGCGACGAATGTACCTTAAAACCTATAGTGACATACAGTTCAGAGGTAAAAAACTATGCCGTTGTCTGCGTATTCCTAAAGCCGTCTACTGGTCGTCCTAATGACAAAAAAAGCGCAGCCCACTCCCTCAGCATTCTTCGATCCGTCAGTGAAGAAACTCGGTATCAGCATAGTAGTCAAGTTCTTGTTTTCCAGCGTACACTGCTTAAATTTCGTTCGCATGGTTGGTGGATTTGGGTGTTGTAGGAGGCTAAGGTCACAGCAAAGCCGTAGCGCAGCCTACATACGGTGCCGCGTTGTGTGGCCAGCTTATCAAGGTCAATGCCGTGACGGCGCTCGTAGCCAGGTCGGATTGCCTCATCGTTAGTTTACAGATAAACTTCTGACCCAGGCATCCACTCGGATGGTGGAGAAGTTAAATTGCTGTAGGTGCCTAGTTACGTGGGCGTTGAAGGCAACGAGAGAGCAGACGAAGCTGCAAAAGCTACCTCGCGATCCTCACGTATTCGTTCGCTTGGGGTGGAGACTAGTGGTGTCAATCGGTAACCAAAATTTTGGTTACCGAAAAAATTGTGTGACCGATTCGGTAATCGGTCGGTCAGGCTGATCAATTTTGACACTTTTCGGTCTATGCACGTAAATAGGTATACTGTTAAAACAGTCAAACTTGGACATTTTTGGCCTCAACCAAAATCGGTATATTTGGACAACCTAAAGCCCTGTTTGGATAGTGTCAAGAAATTTTGGGAAAATGACATCATAGTGGAGACCGACGATATGAAACAGCTAAGACCGGCATCATACTCGCCGAATGGGCAAGATAGGGGAGTAATGAGCCGACTGCGCCTGAGACGCCTTCGCCCGAATATCGGCAAGTGGGAGGCGAGCAGCAGCGTAACAGGATTGAGGAAGTAGCTCTTAACTAGACTCCGCATCGGTCACTGCCACGCCACTCACAGCCACCACCTGATGACCAGCTCTGAGCCGCCTGTATGCACCTACTGCAACGCTCCACCGAGTGTGAAATACGTTTTGTCGCCCAGTGACATCTGCGAACAGCTGAGAGTAATAAAATCGCGTTTCTTCCCCAACGCATCGCTCGCCGACGTACTGGGGACAGTGCAGTAGGTGCATGTCAGCATCCGACAAGTTCTCTCTTACCTAAAGAACATCCGTTTTAACATCGTGTACAAGCGCCCCACCCCCCAATCACACGAAATAGATGCCGCAAAACATTCTAGTGATTAGAGATACTAAATCATAAGGAATTCTTACGTCTGGCTGACGTTGTTTTTCTTCTGTTCACCGTGGCCTTCTATTTACATAAGCATGTGGATATGACAATTAATGTCACGTTGAAATATGCCTTTATCAACGCGCAATGACTTCAATACTACTTTGCTATCCTTCGTCAGCGTGCTGTTTTGCTTTGTTATGCAACTATTGTGTGTCATCGGCGTCATCGGCGTTTCTAATTGTCAAGAAACGTTAAAAAAAGGTGCCGTTTTGGGGTAAAAAATATCCAAAAAATCCCACTCTAAACTTGACCAATTGGCTTAAGGTCAAATTAAAATAGGTATCCAAGAATCCTCTAATGAGAAAAACGTTTGGTCACGTTTTCCCATCTCTACCATTCGTTGAAAACAGAAGCTGGATCGCGGCAGCGCCTCATTTTTCATTGAAAAACTAGCATGACTTATAAAAAAGCCAAATGTACCAGCCTTACCGACGTTCGTAGCCCAAAAATGGTTTGCATATCGGAATCAGCATTGAAAAAACTTACACCAGGCATTCACAACCCAGCTAGATGAAAGCTGACAACAAGTGCATTTTGAAACAGTCTAGTGTCCCCACACCCTCTGCCGTCTCAGTCAGTCTCCGCCTAACATATTCGTCCTCCTCCTCTCGCCAGGTTCTACGTGGGCTGCGACATGTGCAGCAACTGGTACCACGGCGCCTGCGTCGGCATCTCGCCGAAGAACACCAAGAAGGTGAAGGCGTTCATCTGCCAGCAGTGTCAGTCGGCCAAGGAGAACCGCGAGCTCTTCTGCTTCTGCCGCACCGAGTACGACGAGTCGCAGTGAGTACCACCACCTGAGGCCGTCCGTCTTATGGAAGGGAACTGGTCGGGGCTGGGGTGGACGTGTGCCTCATTTTACAGTGAGTAGGCCAGAGTANTGTTTGTCTGAGGGGCCCTTTGTCGGTCTGAGAAGCCCTTTGACGGTCTGAGTGGGCCCTTTTTCGGTATAAGGGGTCCCTCTGTCGGTCTTAGGGGGCCATATTTGGTCTGAGGTTCCCCTCTATCAACCTGATGGGGCTCTCTGTCGGCATAATGAACCTTCTGTAGGCCTGAGCTGGGCCCTAGCAGTGGGTCTGAGGGGCCCTCGGCTGACCTGAGGGGACCCTCTCGGTCTGAAGGGACCCTCTCGGTCTGAACGGGGCCCTCGGTCGGCATGATTGGGCCCTCGGTCGGCATGATGGGACCCTCTGTCGGCTTGAGGGGCCCTTGGCCGACCTTGGGGGCCCTCGGTTGGCATGAAGAGGCCCTCAATGTGCCAATACTAGCCAAATCCTACCAACATTGCCACATTCTTGCAAATCGTCACCGTTTTGTTGTCATTTTGGGAACGATCCCAGCGCTCTTGGTTCTCAGTGACGCCCAGTGACGTCACTCAAGGGTTGATGCTTGCAAATCGGGCTTCCCTATAACTCACAACACTGTTGAAACGCCCCTTCCGTAGGCACATTTTGGCGACGGTACCTATATCATTTGTTTCATTTTATATTTGACCTTACCCCGTATAAACATGGATAATGACTAAAGTAAATATTTGCTCATCTCTCCTTCATTACAAAAGGTACGATTGAGTACATGTGCCGGGTTGATCTATGTTAGTCTGTCTGACAGTACTAGTAGCATGAACAGTGCTGTTTGAGTATTTTCCGGGATGTGATGAGTATAAATGGGGAACGTGTAAGAAAAGGGACTCGAGTAGTAGAGACAGTGATATTTCAGTAAAAAACAAGGCGCTGAAGAAAAGTACCCCATCTTCAATTATGGCGACTTGAATACCGTAAAACAGGGTTACATTGACTCATTTTCGACTCTGATTGCTTGCATTTTTGACATTTGCATGCCAATTACCAAGGATGAGGTTAAGTTCTTTTAGTTTTGGGACACCACACAATTTGGTTAGGCAGTCACTAGTTATTAAAGTTTTTTATGTGTGCCCGCAGGTTGACGAGGTCTTTGAATGGGAGACTATCATAATATGCTTGACTCACATTGAGAAAGCATGCATATACCGTACTGACTGTCTTAGTATATTAGCTAATTGTTTCGTTGTATGCATAAGTAACTAGAGTGGTGGATTGTCCCATCTCAAAACCAAATTGAGCATCACTTGTAAATAAGAACAGCACCAGCCCATGGCTATCTAAACCAGGTGGAACGCTCTGGCCGAAAAAAGTGGAGACAATGCGTAATTTAGTTGCAGCGACTCCACAGCTTCTGTGACACGGTTGAGGCTCTAGCGGGCAGCGGCCGGCCGGTCCGTTGCCTGCGTAGGGTACCACGCGTTCTCCTCCTACCTTTTGTTGCTTAGTTACTTCGTTTTCAGCCAATTGTTAAACTTAACCCGCGCCTGGGGCGTTTAGACTTGTGACCAGGGTTGGGAAAAAAATCCGGGTTTTTCATCAAAACCCACTGGATAGTGGATTTTTGTGGGTTTTATGTTTTTTTTTCACCCGCTCTTTGCCATGCGACGTATGCCGTAATGTCCCAATTTGGAAACTTGTAAGCATGCAAACATCCTTAGGAAGGATGTTAGGTGTATTTGATGCGTGTAAGGTACACAATACTACTTGCTAGGTTTCCGCGATGAAATTTCACATTCAAAATATTTTATCTCTTTAGTCCGTAGAGATGGAAGTCCAATGGATGACGTTGTTCCTTAAGAACCAATACTATTTGGGGGTTCGAATGGTTGAATGAGGGGAAATGTAACATTGTTTCCTTTTTAACCATCATAAGTCTCAAAAACAAAACACGTCAAATTCAATGATGCACCAATTATCTTTGTTTCTCCAAAGCTACGTCGGGAACTTGCTCAGTATCATTTTAATAAAAACCTGAGGCGTTTTTTTATTTAATTTACCCACCTATAAAAAACTGGCAGTGTGTTATGGGTAGTGCCAACCCTGGTTTAGATGTTCCCCCAGGTTTTTCTAGGATAGCGTAAAAAAGGCGGCGCGCAGCGCCACCGTTTTTGGCACAGCTGATGGGACATTTATTACCCATATATTGATAAGCTTTTGACCTCGGGTCATCTTAGATCAGGTCACCAGGCCAGGTCTTGTTACTCCACCTCCAAAAAAGTTTGCAGTCCTACCAAAGCCACAGTGTTTGGTCGATCGAATTCGTACTTACAGGATATCATGAGCATGACTACCTACCTAAAATTCGTGTATTTGATTTGATATGATTTTTCATATTAGTCTAATTACCTTAGGTCAGGTCATTTTCTTGAACTCCCCATTTTAAGTCAATGGGGAAATATGCAAATGATTCCATTCTTAGGATACCCATGGTGTCAGCCCAATTCCTTCCGGATCATGTTATCGTAGGCCATTCTTGAAGATCAAGACGTAGTCTTTGTTCTGGTACCCTTAAAGGGTCAGCTAATGTCATCCGAGGTCACCAACACCTTTTTTATCAACAACTCTCGACAAATAAAGATAGAGAAGTGAAACCGGCACCAATGTGTTTATCTCGTCGAGATACATCTCACAATGTGCAACATGACCTAATTGGGTCACCACTTGACCTTGACCTGACCTGAGGCCAAGTTTTTAGGTTGATCTTACATGGTCATCAAATATATTATGCAAAGCACCTTGACGAGACAAACACGATGGTGTTACAGTTACTGGCGTATCTTAGCTAAGTTAACAGTTATTCGTGAAAACAGGAAAAAATGACTTTTATGACCTCTGGAGCCTAAACTGTTCACCTGAGCTCAAATTTAAGGACATGTTAGCGATTGTAAATTTCAATAGCTTATCATTGTTTGTTTGTGTGTTTGTTTTCCTAGCTATCATATTTCCGGATTTTTTTTTTTTTTTTGGGGGGGGGCATCTGGAGCGAAGTTCTAAATCTGGAAAATCTGACCTTTTATGACCTCTGGTGACCCTAGTATTGACCTGAGAACATTTTTCACTGAAATAGTTTTAAAACGTTTTTGACGAGCTCTCGAATGGTGTTTTGGAGTTATGTCTAGTTTCTATAGGAGCCGAGTTTCAGGGGGAGGCGTCGAAGTGCACCCCCCCCCCCCCCCCCCCTGCCCCTCCCCGCCAACGGCAAAAGGTGGCGGCGAGCCACCTGCACGGCGCGGGGTTAAAATCTATCTACCACAAATTAAGCGTTGTATTGGATGCCGTTGCCAAAATTGCAATCCGACTAAAACAATTTTTAAGTTATGGGCCAGCAAAGTTTGCTGCCCGGTTATTCCGGTGGGTGGCGTATGTTACGTTAAAATGCACTACCCCGTTTTTGTTTTGCCGCTTGGCTCCTTCCTTTACCTGCCGATTGTTACACTTAAGATGTCTATCTACCGCAAATTAAGCGCTGTATTGGATGCCGTTGCAAAAACTGCATTCCGACCCGAATATTTTATGTAATAGGCCGGTAAAATTTGTTGCCGATAGTTTTATTCAATGTTTTGTGTGTCAAACCAAGGTAGAGCAATGTTTTTTTTCTCATTTTATTCGACTTGTTGTGACAAATCAAGTAATGTATGAGTTGGCCTTGACCTGACCTTAGGTCAGGTCAATTTGTTGATATGACCTAGAAAATAAATCAGCTATATTTCATTCGACACGCCGTGATGAAACAAAAATGATGAAATCTTTGTTTTCTATATTGCGCTTATGTCAACAGTTATTCTTTTAACACGCGTCTTAGGGGGGGGGGGATATTATTCACTAGATAGCGGAAAATTGGCGGGCGCGGCCAGCGCCGTCGTTGTGTTTTGCATAGCCTGTAACCAAATTATAATCCACAACATCATGTAAATGCTTGGTCTCGGGTCATTTCCCGGCCAGGCGACCTCAGAGCCGATACGTCAGTGTCCTAAATTTCACAAATATGAGTCACTGGAAAGCCACACCCAAATGAACTTCTTTGCACGTCACTTGCCATCGAAACGACGTCACTAGCGATCGAGATGAATAGTATTAGAATAACACAAATATATCAAAATCATGATCCTCCTACATAGTGTAAAATTTATATATTTGGACACGTCCGAACCTCAGACTTTTCACGCTATCAGAATACATACAATACTGACACATTGTTTACGTTCTGATAGCAGGACAAGTCTAATGATAGGACGTGTCCGGGGTTACAGCAGTTCATCCTGCTTAGGTCTGTAACCGACAACTGTACCTACTCACTGAACAGCATGTCATCCATACACCTCACCCAGCAGATGATTAGATAGCCTGATGTATGTACAGTGCTGAACAAATGTTCTGCCCACTTCATCGATACCACCGACAGACAGACGACGCCATCGTACTCTGTCGGTGCTGCACGCCAGTGAACTGCTAAACAATTGCTATAGCGCTCTCCCCGTATCATGGGCGGGGCATAACTAGGTTCATTGGATTTCACTGCGTAACGAGCACCCGACAAACCCGACACGGTGTCAATTAAGGGGACACAACTTTGTTCTGCAACTGTACATGATGTGAGGATATTTAATCACGCTTTTGACACTCTCTTAGTTTTCAAATTATCGGACAGCTATTTTTGCTGTTGAATAGGTATAACAGCGAACTGACTTGCCAACCCCAAAAAGTACTACGATTGTTGGTTATTATTCAAATACACAGTTTAACATCAAAATCTACCTCCTTCTGGGATTAATGATGATTAATGTCAATTAAGACATGACAATATTTAATTATTTATTTTCCTAAGGTCTAAAATAAAGGACAATCAAGCTTTCGTTTTACAACATTTTCAAGAATGAAAATGTTGAAAATGTTGTAAACGAAATGCTTGATTCCTTATGTTAGACCGTTATTGAAAATAAATAAATAAATACTTGCTATGTTTATTGATTATGGCAATCTGCATAACATCTCATATATAAAAAAGTTTCCTTTTGGAATAGTGACGTTCTCTCAGCAAATTCATCAACACTCTTGCAAAACAACAAAAATCAGGGCACTGGGGTTCACGTGATGACCTCAACTTCAAAAAGTTTTGTGGTCATATGCAGCCACAGTTTTTGAGACGAATTGTTTTCAAAGTGTAGGATGTCATAAGGTTCATAGATACCTACAATTTGCTCATCTTGGATTTCTGATTATCGGTGACCTAAAGTCAGGGTAAATATGTGACAAACACTTGTTTGGCAATAACTATCTACAGAATAAAGATAGAGACGTGAAAACGGTATCCAATGTGTTTGTCTCGTACAAGACAAGTCTACAACATGCAACATGCTACTTGGGTCACCATTTGAACCTTAACCTGAGGCAAATTTCTTCAGTTGACGCCTACGATCCTGGTGAACATTCATATATTTGAAGCGCTTGGAAGAGACAAACATGATATCGCCAAACGTAATTGCTTGATGCCTCTGTCTATTTATTTGCGAAAATAACTTTGGTCAAAAAAATAGACTTTTTGTAATCTTCGATGACCGCTGGGCCTTAGTTTTTGACGTGAGCTCAATTTTGGAGGACATGTTCGCGCACTGGATATTTCAGATTGTTGTTGTTTGATGTATGATGGTGGTTGATTGGCGGTGCGGGGGACTAGACGCCTCACTGATAAGCATGTTTGGCACGTTTTTCTGGGAGAAGGGGGAGGGGTACTTGTCAACATAATACGAAAGTGTCCATGCTGCCCCCCACCCCACCACCAACGCCGGTCCAGCACCGGATGCGTTGGGTAGCCCGGGACATCGCGCGCCACCCGGAACGCACGATATGGGCTAGGAAAACCGCACATAACTCGGCTCTACCCAATATTGCCCATCTTGGTGTTCTCGGAACATCTGTTTACACTTATAAGTTCTTACTTTAAGGTGTTCTTAATATGTGCATTGTGCAGCCGCCAGCCTATGAACATTTTTGACGGCCGGCAAAAGTTTGATATCGTTAAATGAGTTGTCTTTTATATGGATCAATTATATACTTTACCGAGGTGCTATATGTATCAAATAGTATAAAATAAAAAAGCGTGTCATGAAAGAGTGTTTCGTAGATACTGAAACCATCCATAATTATCTCAATATTATCATTTTCGGCCCAGATACCGGCCATCAAACTTAGGCGTTTTCCTATCGCCACGATGCAAAAATAGTTGATCCGGCAGCGGAATACTTTGTTGTTAAAGCTGGAGCTTCCTGACAGCTTAAAACCAGCATCATCCATTGTTTCAAAGTTTTGTTTTTTCAAATATGTTGGTTTTAAATGGAAGATTCAAACAAAGATAGCCAGCATTTCCTAGATTGCATACGATAGAGCCATCTGGCGGCCGGCGCTGGAACTCACTGGTTATGGGAGGCGCGGCGGAAAAAGGTGCACGGCTGAAACGACACATCGATCAAAACTGAGAAAACTAAAAAAAAAATGCTTAGAATCCGCAATGGAACCGGGGCAGCATGAAAGCAAATTTATTTTCACAAACACGTGTAAAAAACACTAATGTTCTTGCTCAAACTTGCCCTAAAGATATGTAACGGCAAATCATTGTTTTTTTCTGACTTCAAAACGTTAGTCCTAGCTGTGCTCAGCACTAGATTCATGATGGCCGTTTTAATCCAGTTTGGCTGTCAAATTGGCGCATCTGTTACTTATCTAAGTTATCTTCCACTGATCTTACAAGGCCCAAAGTCGAGCCATAGCCATTCTTGCTGTTTTATTATGGAAGAAGCCTAGGTTGTTGACATCATAATTAACTGTATAAGCATTTTAATTTTAAAGTTCACTGACGGAATGGTGATATTGAGCTTGCAATATTCAAAAGAAAGTTATAGTCTGCATAGAAATGATTCAAAATAGTGAGGAGGCGTCTCCAATTTTACGAATGCTT
Organism: Semibalanus balanoides; assembly: GCA_014673585.1. NCBI lineage: Eukaryota > Metazoa > Arthropoda > Thecostraca > Balanomorpha > Balanidae > Semibalanus > Semibalanus balanoides. Next base: position 62,705 of record VOPJ01000981.1, read on the forward strand.
GCCAAGCATTGAGAGGTGCACATTTATTTTTTTGATTTATTGGGAAGAGTTTCGGGAATCAGATTTTGCAGGTGAAATCGGACAGGCTTAATCTACCAATACACACCTAAAACTATATGTTGGCCCGCGAGGTGGCAATATCCCTTTAAAACAATTCGACAAATTATGTAATGTTTTGAAATTAATTGCTTTTGCTGACCTAACTTTCGACCCTGGTCAAACCTAATGTGATCTTCAGAGACAGCAATTTCATTCAATTATCTTTCGATCGTTTTCCGCTCGTCGCTAGCTCTTAGTTGACAATAGTTGAACGTTTTTATCAAGAGCGCTCTTATTTATCCGCATTTGACCTTTATTGACCTCTGGTGACCTCAATATTGACCTGACCTTAAAGGCCTAAGCCCTTTCGACGGAGCTTGTCTCGATCCATCTAAAGCAGTTTCCTGGTATTGCCATCATTTTTTTAGTTTTTTGGTCACCTTGACAATTTTTTGTTGTGGAAAAATGTGGCAATGACACCTGTTCCAGTTATGGTTGTACAATGACTGACAAATGTGAAAACGTTGGCCTTCTCTGTTTCTCCTCAGTATTTTACCTGCATTTGTGTAAGGGAAAGCTGTCACTTGATAGCATGGCATCAGTTGAACACATTCTGCTGTTTCAGACGTATATAGCAAAACATGGCTGGACTGATCAACTTCTACAGCAACCTTAGTGGTAAGCCAATGGCCAATCCTTATCTGGAGTCCTGGAATCATTGTCTTGGATAGGATGTAAATTAAACACTTACAGGTATCCACCTTTTGTATGAATGCCACTGTGTATGTCAATGTGTAATGTATTTTATAATGACATTGACTATGATATTTCTGGCTCATTGTTAGAATGCTTTACTCAATTCACTGTTCGAAAAGGTGGTCCTTGCCACTCCTGAACCAAGGGCATTTCATATTTACGTGTTGCTAAGGTTTTCCTGCATTCAGTATATAGGGATGTGGATAAATATATATATTATTATAAGTATATATATATTATATATATATATATATATATATATTATATATAAGTATATACAAGCTATTGCTCGGCTTGATGACGTAAATTAAATAAAATCGGCTTTGTGTCGGACAGTGTCGTGGCAATTTATTGGCCACTTTGTCAGGCGAATGCCGAAATGCGAAATGCATTTCGTGACAAAGTGGCAATAATGCACGACTGTCTGGGGTGTTCGATATATGTGTTGTGATTTAATATATATTATATAATATATATATATATATATGTATATATATATTATATATATATGCCATTTTATAAGAGTCTTGTGATAGGTTATAAATATAATTATTTATCAAAATACAGTAGATTGGAATGCACTGAATCACCAGAGCAAACATGTAAATTTGAAATGTTCCTCTGCCCAGGGGTTGTAAACCCCACCTATTTGAACAGCAAATCAATCAATCAATCAAACAGCTTAACATAAGAGACCATGAATGTTAAATTATCAGAAGGCTGACTGATTACTGTCTTTTCTATGATCTTCTATAATAATATTTGTAAAAGATCGATGAACCAATGTGCTGATGTGGTGGGTTTAGTGCCACTGTACAGGTGTTTTGTTGGCGTTCGATGGTGTTGTAGGACCTATCTCGGGTGTCTGGTGCTAATGTGTCGCACATCTGATGTCCAGGCAAGGAGTGGGCGGCGCTGCTGCCTTTCGGTCTCGCCTGCGGCGGTATCGCCCTCCTCGCCTACCAGAAGCTATGTCCGCTAGCCAGTGTGAGTACAACTGCACCTGCCTGGCTGTCTCAAAACCATAGAAGCTTGATCCGTAAGCCTACAGCTGAGTCATAGGATGTGTTGCCACTCTAAAGTCAACAGGAGTGTTTGATAGTGGGTAGCAGATTGTAGCAATGCAACAGTTAGGTTGCAAGCATACTTACAATGTTCTGAAGAAAGCATCACGAATACTTTGAAAGCTAAAGCATTGTCAAAGCTACGCATTTTAATATGGTGCTCTTATGTTCTTGTCTTGAAGGTTGCACGTGTCTTCAATCATTTATGAATGCATGAGCTAGCAACATTTATGTTCCCTTGTAATTGCATATAATTATTACCCCGACACTGACCATTTCTGGCCGTTCTCAAACCCACGGTGACATATTCCGCACAAAACGGTGACATCCCGTCGTCCCCCACCGCTCTTCCCCACGACTGAGACTCATTTCTGCTCGCCAGGGATGCATCAACCTGTGTCACAAGAAGGAGTGTGAGAAAGTCGCCGACTGTGTCGACATGGAGGACCTTGGCGACAAGGCCTGCTTCTGCCGCTGCTGGAAGAGCAAGAAGGTGAGCGACTTGAGGCAGCGGTATGGTGCCAGCGATAGAATCTGCCAGTTTGTTATACACATGTGATGACAATCATTTGTTGTACGCAATATTTCACAATAGTTAAAATGTTGTCACGTGTTTGCAATATTTCGGTTGCTTCAGATGTAACCGAAGGCTATATAACAGCACTGAAAGTAGTGATAAAGTACATGCATGGATGCATCTACCTCTTATGCCTGTTCGTAGGTTTTTTATTCTTTCTGAAGGATGACTGGCAGTTTCCTCGTGTTTCGCTGTCTGTCTGTCCGTCCGTCGCTGCCGACGGACGGTCCGTTACGCTGCCTGTCCGTGTCCTGCAACCTCGTTATGCAGCGGTCGTCAGCCACATCCAGACTTGTGCTCGATTCCAAGGAAGCGATTCCGATTCCATGCCATTCCAGAAGAGTCTGATTGCAATATACATTTTACTAGGGGAATCTGTTCTGAATGCGATAACAGAGCACCATTGAGCATCATTGCGTGATTCCGCATCCGATTCCATTGATTCCAGCTTGATTTCACTCAGCGTAAAAATGTCAAATCATACCTATATTTGTACAAATGACGTGAATGACACGAATAGCCATAGTTAATATATTACACGTGTATATTTAACATGCTTATTCAAATAATTTCATGAATTTTGCTGAAAAACGGTTACTGCAAAACCGTTATATTTCCAAAATGTCAAAGTCAAACGAATGTTGAAACGAAAATATCTAGACATACCTTTAATCATAATGCATGCACAAACGGCAAGCTTCTATTTTGCAATATGATACACAGGGTTTATATGATACACTATTTATATGATACACAGGTGCAATATGATACACTGTCTTGAAAAATATGAAATGTATGAACGGTACAATGAACATAATATTGCCATAAGCGAAGATCGTTAAGGCAAACATAAATGTTAAGCTATGCTTTAGCTATGCTTGTAAGTACACAAACAAAAATTATTGACAAAATTAAGTTGGTGATTTTTACGAAAATAAAACGAAATCATTGTTACAGGCGTTGATTCCGATGCTGATTCCATCATTTTCTAAAAGTGATTGACTCCACCTGGATTCCGATTCCACCCATATGTCAATGGAATCTAATCCGATTCCGATTCCAGTTCAAACAGAATCGATTGCGAAATCGGATTCGATTCCACTAGAATCGAACGCAATTCTGACCACATCAGCATTTACTTATCCTAAATTTTAACACATCTGACTGTGAAACTTGGAAACCTCTGACACATGCCTTTCTGGTGATGGTAAACTTCTAATGTATGCCATTTTGGTGATTCCAGACCACGTGCTGTTCAGTAGTGATCATCTCTGACATGTATCTATCGATGAACTGTAAGTATGTCAACTCACCCGTCGCCGTTCCCCAGTTCCCCTACTGCGACGGCAGTCACAACAAGCACAACAAGGAGACTGGCGACAACGTCGGCCCGCTCATCATTCAATGAAGAAGTCGGCCTAGATGTGGCGCTGACGCCGGCGTCCGCGGATGGCGTCCTGCGGGCGTCGTTTGCGGCGGGCGTCTGCGGGCGGCGTTCTGCGGACGCGTCTGCGGGCGGCGTCTGCGGATGGCGTCTGTAAGCGGCGATAACAAGAACATCAGATACATAACGTTTGTGGACGGCGTTTGCTGGGCGGCGTCTCCGTGTCCTCTCATAGTCGCTAATGCTTAGAGTGACTGCTTGGCTGAGACAGGGGTTGTTAGCCGGTGACCGGTGAATTTTTGTTGAACTTTTGGTGTAGATGTACAGAGATGGTTGTCTTGCCTGTGGTTGTCTGACCACGCCTTTGGTAGCGCTGATGTGTACGTTTTGGATTCCACCTATGAAGGCGGGTATTTCCTTTGGAGTGCATATATCTCGGGATGCAGTAGGCTACTGTGACGAGTTAGTGCTATCTTGAGGTATTGTATTTAACTTGTTTTTGTGCCATGAGATGTGGAAACTAATACAACTGTGAAGACGACTGTTTCGTTTATGATACCGGTTCACGTGGAACTTTGTCGTCCGCGGTGGCGACTCGTGATATGAGGCAGTTGAGGCTCAGCGTCACCTTCGCAGGGGAACCACTTGTTTTCGAATGTTAATTTATTGTCATATGAATAGTTACGCTACACGTAACTGGTATTTATATTGCGGTATATTTGTACTGTTACTACATTGCATATTGGATTACTTATTGCATTGCTTCTTGCATTGCTTCTTGAATTGCTTCTTGCATTGCTTCTTGAACTGCTTCTTGCATTGCTTCTTGCATTGCTTCTTGCATTGCTTCTTGCATTGCTTCTTGCATTGCTTCTTGCATTACTTATTGCATTACTTATTGCATTACTTCTTGCATTGCTTCTTGCATTGCTTCTTGCATTGGTCTTGCATGCGTCTTCATTGCTTCGTTGCATTGACTTCTTCTGCATTGCTTTTGCATTAGCTTCTTTGCATTGCTTCTTGCATTGCTTCGTTCGCACTGCTTCTGCACTGCTTCTTGCACCTGCTTCTCGGGCATTGCTTTTTGCATTGCTTCGTTGCATTCGCTTCTTGCATTGCTTCTTGGGCATTGCTTCTTGCATTGTTTCTGACCATTGCTTCTTGCAATTGCTTCTTGGCGCATTGCTTTTTGCATTGGCATTTTTGCATTGCTTCTTGTGATTGCTTCTTGCATGGGGCTTCTGTGCATTTTCTTGCATTGCTATCTTCGCATCATTGCTTCTTGCATTTGCTTCTTGGCATTGCTGTCTTGCATTGCTTCCTCGCATCGGCTTCTTGCAATTGCGTCTTGATTGCTTCTGTGCATTGCTTCTTGCATTGCTATTCTTAGGATTGCTTCTGGCAAATTGCATCTCTGGCATTGCTTCTGGCATTGCTTCTGGCAATTGCTATTCTGGCATTGCTTCTGGCATTGCTTCTGCATTGCTTCTGTGCTTTGCTTTCTTGCATGCTTCTTGCATTGCTTCTTGCATTGCTTCTTGCATTGCTTCTTGCATTGCTTCTTGCATTGCGTATTGCATTGCGTATTGCATTGCTTCTTGCATTGCTTCTTGCATTGCGTATTGCATTGCATTGTGCTGCATTGCTTGTTGTCTTTCGCTAACATTTTTGATTATGTATCGCATAGCAGTATTTCATGCATTCTTCGTTACAGTTTAACCCGCGCCCCACTGGGCCTCTGCATTTCCTTCGCCCGACTGGGGGGGGGGGGTGTTTGAACACCCCCTCTAATTTGGCTCCCATGGCACGCAGACCAAAACAAAAGACACTCTTCGAACCGTTATCAAAAATCATTTCGAAACTATTTCAGACTTTTTCGTTTTCGTCAAAACTCAGGTCACCAGGAGGTCATCGGAGGTCAAATTTTCAAGTTTTAGGACATCGCTCCAGAAACGCCCAAATATCTCGGAAACTATGCTATCTACAAACAAACGTTCAATAGACAATCGCTAGCAAATTAAATTTGCAATCGCACCCAGGTCCTCAAAATTGATCTCAGGTCAATAGTTTAGGCTCTAGAGGTCATT
>VOPJ01000982.1:0-14058 GCA_014673585.1 Semibalanus balanoides
TTTGTTTTCAAGCCTTAAGTTTTATTTTTCAATACAAAAATGGCAAGATAATTCCAGCATAAAAATGCATACTCGATACGACTATCTGTTCAAAAATATGGGTCAAATAAAACGTTTATAAGTTTTACTTTAAATCACATGCCCTGTGGCCTAAGGTCTTATAGTTATTACATAAGTTCAAAAACAATACTTTACCAATCAAGCACCGTAGTTGGCGATGAACGAGCGAGCGCGAAGGAAATGTATGGTGGAATTTCAACATAGAAACGTAGAAGTAGTTTCTGAGATGCAAACAAAGATGCGCACCGTGCGCACGTGCAGAGACACCCATCCTTACACTTGTGGAAAGTGGCGGCTGAGGGTTCCTAACCACACACCAAGTTTTAAACACAATACGGCTCAACCGTTTGAGATATATAATAGGGGCGTGCATGTGCGCACATGCAGAGCCACCCCATCCCTGACTCGTGGAAAGGCGGCGGCTGAGAGGTCCCGAACCACTCACCAAATTCGAACACAATCGGTTCAGCCGTTACTGAGATATGGAATAGAGGTGAGCACGTGCGCACGTACAGAGGCACCCTATACCTACCCTTGGCTTGTGGAAAAGCGGTGGCTGAGGGATCTCTATCCACACACCAAATTCGAACACAATCAGCCTACCCGTTGCGAAGTTTTTGCGACAAAACACCTTTCAACACCCCTCACGCGGCACGCGCCACGCGCAGTGGCAGTCACCCACATGAGTCGGCACTGGCAAAAAGACAGGATTGATTGGATGGGGCTACTCAGCAAATAAGCCTGCTTGTCCATCGGACGTGCTGTTGCAAAGATATGAGCTTCTCAAAAGCGTCGCCACGGGTCGGGTCGGGTTGGGATGGGCCGCTCATAATCATATTTTCCCCATATACCATCGTAAAGACGAGCGAGCACTTCGCGCTCGCACGGAATTACAAATTCGGTGCGCTTTCAAAATGAAGGAGGGGCGGTAGTCAAGGAGGCTGCTCCTTGCCAATTTTGTCTTTGTGAGCACCTCGGGCAGGTCAGCAAACTTGTTTTCGAGTTTCCGGAGGAGGCATAATTGGGCTCGTTATCTCTGGTCTAAGAGGGGGGGGCATGAGGCATCATTTCCAATCCAAATGGGTGTCGCTGGCGCTTACGTCTCGAGTGGCGTCACCAAGGCTCTATATACAAAGGTAGGCCATTCCGGCCCAAATCAGGGTCTCAAGGCCTGATTGGTCGTGACGTCAGGTGCACATGACGTATGCTAGCCGGCATGATCAGCGTGTTTAATCCCATTGGGATCCCATACCACCATCCAACTCGAAAACTGAACAGGCTAGCATGACGCGAAAGACAGCGTTCGAAAGCTCACTACAAGGTCATTCGAAGTTACATGTTTGTTATTTGGCTCAGGTCAATATATAGACCACCAGAGGTCAGCAAAGTCACCATTCATGAAAAATATACAAATGCTTCTTTTCAGAGAACATGCATTTTATCCGGCCAATTAATTTAGGTTCATGCTATTTTGGCTCATTGTTGATGACAACCAGCTGAGGCCTATTTCACAAAGCAAAAAAGTTTGCAATTACAATGATTTGCTTTGTGATTGCAAAGAATTTCTACAATGTTTTGTAATTTTGGATTTCACAAAACTCAGGGCTAGTAATCTCAATTTACTTTTACAACTATTTTTTACATATACATTGTTTGTAAAATGTGGGTAAAAAAACGTTTCTATTTCACAAAGGTTGACTTCAGTGAGGAATGTTTGTACATTTACAAACTTGTAATTTAGTGGGCCAGAGGTTCTGATTTCAGAAACTGCATTGCATTGTTGACGTTTTTTACAAGTTAGGCCGTTTTTATGGTGCGGTTGTTTCGTTCGAGGCTGTTTAGTGACAATGGTTTTAGTTCATACTAAGTTAAATGCCGAAAAATTGTTTTCCCCAGCCCAGAAATTCGAGCAGGGATCTCCAGCTTTGAGTGCAGTGGCAACCTTCCGATGTGCTATGATGTGAGTGAAGGGCGCTCCGCGCAGAGAAACGCATGGCGGTATAATTTGCCCGGTCTGCAATGCTCTTGTGCAGTGAGTCTTCGCCCTTCGTGTGGATACTAGTAGGAGTTAAATGGTTGGAAGAAAACTAAACGATCCTCTTCTTTCAAGGGAGCTGTGTTGTTGTTTGCTCCCCAAGGCCATATGAATGTCATAGGTAGAACCTCCACTGGCAGGTATCTGCGCATTACTGACATGTCAATGACGTCACCGGGGGCACATTTTTTTTCTCGGAGACGTCGTTAATCTTGAAACAATACTTTGCAATGACATAAAGTAAGAATATCATAAATACACGTATATTAGGCAGTATAACAAATCAATATTTATGAAACAGAAACTTCAGGGGATCCAAAAAGCTATTCCTCCGGTGACGTCATTCGCTTAATCATGCCAACAGTTTTTAGGCATTGATGTTTCTGCCGCCCGGTGAATTTTGCAAAGTTCTTGAGATTGGAGTTTCTGCTTTACAAAACATTTTTTAAAACTATTTGGTTTACACACTTTTAACAATCGGTAATTCACAGGTTGCTGATTTTTGTCGAAATCGCTTTTGTGAGTAGGTAAAAATTTATTGCGTTTGTAATCACAAACATATGCAATTACAAACTTCTTTGTGAAATAGGCCTCAGGTGGAATTATTGTCAAGTGACTTCTGTAAGGGCGGCTGAGGTCATCTCAGGTCACCAGCACCTTCTTGCCAATAACTATTCATAGAAGAAAGATATAGACGTGCAAATGACACCATTGTGTTTGTCCCGTTGAGTCAAGCTGCCCAATATGCAGCATGACCTACATGGGTCAACAAAGACCTTGACCTTTGGTCAAATTTTGAAGTTTACCAAACCAAGTTTCCATTTATATGTTGCTTCAATGCGCCTTTACGAAAAAAAACATGATGGTGTTAAAATTACTGCTTTATCTTTAACCAATACAAACAAAGGTACTAATGACAAACGTTTTGGGAAAAATGGCCTCCTGACATTTGGTGACCTCTGGGGCTCAACTATAGACATGAGCTTAAATTTTAGAACAATAAAGCTATTTGAATTTTCCTGAGCTTTCGTTTTTTTTCGTTGGCTTCTAGCTCTCATAGCTCCCGATATATTTGGGCAGTGGCGGCGGAAGAGGGGGGGGGGGCAGGAGGGGCAGTTGCCCCCCCCCCCAACTCAGCGCCAGAGGGGCGCTTTTGTTTTTGGAGGGCTGCTGGCCTGAGAGGGGTGCTCTGGCGCCTGAGAGGGGGGCTCTGGCTGCTGAGTAGGGGCGCTCTGGCCGCCTGAGAGGGGCGCTCTGGCCTCCAGAGAGGGCGCTCTGGCCGATTAGGGGGGTGCTCTGGCAGCCAGGGGGGCGTTCTTTGGCCATCTCGAGAAAGGGCATCTGGCCTGCTGAGAGGGGCGCTTCTGGTCGCCTGAGAGGGGCATCTGGCCGCCTGAAAGGGGCGCTCTGGCAACCTGAGAGGGGCGCACTGGCCGTCTGAGAAGGGGCGCTCTGACTGCCTGAGAGGGACGCTCTGGCCGCCTGTGAGGGAGGTTCTGGACGCCTGAGAGGGGCGCTCTGGCCATCCGAGAAAGAGCGCTCTGGTCGTCTGAGAGGGGCGCTCTGGCTTCCTAAAAGGGGGCGCTCTGGCAACCTGAAAGGGGCTGTCTGGCCACCTGAAAGGGGGCGCTCTTGTCGCCTGAAAGGGGCGCTCTGGCCGCCTGAGAGGGGGCGCTCTGGCATCCGAGAAAGGGCGCTCTGGTCGCCTGAGAGGGGCGCTCTGGCCGCCTAAAGGGGGCGCTCTGGCAGCTGAGAGGGGCGCTCTGACCACATGAGAGGCTGCTCTTGCCGCTGAGAGGGGGCGCTTTGCCGCCTGGAGAGGGGCCGCTCTGGGCCGCTGAATAGGGCCGTCGGCCGGGGCCCTGACCTGCAGGGGCCTCTGGCCGCCAGAGAGGGCGTTTTGACCACATGAGGAGCCGATCTGGCCGCCAGAGCCGGTCGAGGGAATATAATTCCAATTTTTTGGCCCCCCTCCTCAGTGCAGTTAAACTACAAATTATATCATATGCGGGTAATAAATGTGCCGTTGGGTTTGGCGCATGCTGTGTTATGTTGCTGCCTTCCTCATATGATTGGGCAAGTAGTTGATTTAGCACTTTTTCTTACCGCACTGCTAGGCAGTGGTGAATTTTCGGTTGGGCAAAAGAGTCAATTGTCCCCCACCCAAACCGTCCAAAATCGTCAAAAAATGACACAGTTCATGATATGGAAGGAAATCTAAGCCACTTTTACTAAGATAAAATTGCTTCAATTCAGCTATTAATGCATAAGTACCTACATAAGCTAAGCAAAATCCGATAAGTTTTCAGAATTGTGTGATGCTTTTTGGAATTCCCCAACTCCAGTTCTGGATCCGCAGCTGCTTTAAGGAACATTTTTTTTTAAAATCTGCATCATATGCAATGCAGAGGCATTGATGAGAATGCATATCCAGGGCAAAGTACTCAAAATTTTCGCGCCGCTTCGCGGCGCAATTGATTTAGACGTTTTAGGTCTTGAACCTAAAAAATATTCGAAATATGGGTGTTGCTGGTTCCAAAGTTGATATGAAATTTGCTAACCCTAGCCTCTAACAAGTTTGTATGGCCTATGCCATACCCCCCCCCCTCCTCCATCCCACGCTCGACCATCGGGTGGCAGTATAAATTATCTTCCCCCGCAAAAAAAAAATGAAATTCCTCTAATACAGGTAAAAACGCGTAATAATTCGGAAAATGCTAATAACCGAGCAAGAAACTCCACTGCATTGTATCTAAAATAAAAAGCAAGTTTTCGCAGTTAATAGTTAAACAAAAATACAGGCCATTAGGAGAAATGTCGCCAAAGCAGCCACAAAATTTGTGACGATAAACGTACCGGCGTTCATCTTGTAAGCATTTTAGTGCACTATTCACGGCGAGAAATCGTATTTTGGGTATAGGTAAGTCATACATTTATAAATTTACAATTTACACTATATATTTTTGTACGACTCGAGTCTATCAAGGATCCGGTCCCACAGCGAGCTTAGCCCCCCTTGTATTGGGAGGCTGGATCCGCCAGTGACCAGAGTACGTTGGATAGAGTTGCTCAGCAAAGAAGACCGCTTCACAATGGGACTGCAGTCGCAGAGATGTGAGCTTCTCAAAGGCGTCGCCAGAAGCGTACCAGAGCGCGCCCGCTCGGTCATCGCCCCAAATGTCATTTCACTAGTAAAATATTGTGGCCTAAATCCGAGGAGATAAATTTTCGTGACATTTTTTGGGGTTGCGCTTTGCCTCGAGGGGGCGCCCAGATTTTGTTTGCCCCCCATCCGAAAATACATTCCGCCGCCACTGTATTTGGGAGTTTCTATATAAGAAGTCCTTTATTTGGAAAACATGATTTTTGATGCCCTCTTGAGACCTCAATATTTACTTGAGCCAAATAATGGCCAGTAACTTCGAATGACCTTCTAGAGAGCTTTCGAATACTGCTTTCGTTTCTGCGTCTTGCTAGTCTTTTTAGTTTTCTAGTTAGAGGGGGATCCTAATGGGATTTAACACGCTGATCATCCCGGCTAGCATACGTCATGAGCACCTGACGTCACGACCAATCAGAAGCTGGTATTAGATGGGGCCCTCTTTTGTAATGCTGAAGGTGCTGCAGAGTGAGCCCTCTGACGCTACCTGCACTCGCGAGTGGCACCTTCAATGTTCAGTCCAGACGCGCAGGATAGGCGCCCTCAATCGTGATGCACTTTCCCCCGCCNCAGCCGGCCACCACTCCAGCTGACAGCTGTCGGAGGGAGCAGCCGGCCACCACTCCAGCTGACAGCTGTCGCAGAGGAAGGCTACTGACCCGCTCACCCCTCAACGGTGTGTAACTCATATGGATAGTGATTTGCAAGGAGAAAAACTGCCATATAATTTTATTTTGCTCTGAGGACCCAGAAGAACGATGATGATGTTTCTTATTCTCCTACTCGCTAAACAAGAGCGTCGCCGAGCACGGGAAGATTATCCTATGTCAATACATTAGCGACACCATCGCTGCCCTGGTGGTGGAAGTATGCACTAACGTACAAACATTTATTCTGAGGGTCACTGCAGCTCTCCTATTGTTATGAGGATCACAGAACAAAGTATAATATAATCACAACACTTACCACACCATCTAGAGCAATTCATATTGTATATTCATAATACAATTCACCTGATTTAGTGCTGGAGAATGTTACCTGATTTAGTTGCTGGAGAATGTTAGTGCTGGAGAAAGGCTACTCATGCAAGTGTGAGGTATGTACGCTATGTGTGAATGTTGGCGATTGGTCAGCGCACCACGTAACAACACTGTAATATGTAGAGCGGACTGCTTTGAACATATGGACATTATTAAAGGAAGTGTGCCTACTTCTTTGGAATGGCAAACGTATTCGTATTACGGTAACAAGCTATTGGTTTGATTATTGAATATTGTATATGATCAAATTCATGTATGGAGCCATTTTAGTTAAATTTTCACTTATAATCTGTTTTGCATGCTATTTTGTTTCGATATCCATAAACGATCATCACTAAAAAAAAAAAAAAAAAAAAACGCGAGTTAATGGGGGGATATCTAAAATATTCTTAAGCCCCCTTTGATAAATATCTAAAATATAAAAAAGAAAAATGCAGCTTCAACGCCAAAATGCTAGTTACTGACCGACATCCCTTTTTACACCTTTTTGCGGATATATATATATAATGATATATGTGTATATATATATATATATATATATATATATATATATAATATATATTATATATATATATACTTATATTATATATATATTCGGCAGAATCTTTGTTGAGATGTAGCTTAGTTAGTGACGTCACTACACACTATTTTGGCACCAAAATCGCTAAACTTTAGGATACCGTAAAAATGTCATGAAATAGCAAAAACGTAATCCGAAAACGTGAGAAGATCGCAAATGTCGAGGGCTACAAAATGTTAGTGTCAGATTTGTGAAAAAAGTTATTTTTGACCCGAAAATTCCAAATTTACTTGACAAAATTATAAAAATTAAAAACTTTTTAAGATATATAAAAAACGTAATAAATGTAAAATAACTATACATATTTAACTACAATACCAAATTTCAAAATCATATATCTATTTTTGACTGAGTGATGACATCTAAGGTATGAGTAACTAACTCATGACGTCAAATTTGGAAAATGCGATTTTTCTTTTCTTTTTTGATCAGACAGACAAATCAGGGGCGGCACTGTAATTCTGAGAAAAAACAGGTCCAGAAAATGTATTTATTTATTGTATTAATCAATTTCAAGACAATAGACCTTTGGTGACACGAATTTGACCTTTACTTGACCTTTACTTTAAGTATAGTCAGGTGGTAAAATGAGTATCAATATCGTGTTCTACACGTAAAATAGTATGTAAAACATGAGTTGCATGACTTTCGTATGCTTTTCTGGCATAGTGACCTTTTGTGATCTGACCAGGGGCGGGGGGGCGGGGGAAAAAAAAGGAGGGGGCAGGAGGGGCAGTTGCCCCCCCCCCCAAACTCAGCCGAGGGGCGCTTTGTTTTTGGCAGGGCTGCTGACCTGAGAGGGGGCGCCCTGGCCGCCAGAGAGGGGGCGCTCTGGCTGCCTGAGAAAGGGCGCTCTGGCAGCCTGAGAGGGGCGTCTGGCAGCCTGAGAGGGGGCGCTCTGGCTGCCTGAGAGAGGGCACTCTGGCAGCCTAAGAGGGGCGCTTGGCAGCCTTAAGAGGGAGCGCTCTGGCAGCCTGAGAGGGCGCTTCTGGCCGCCTGAGAGGGGGCGCTCTGGCCACCTGAGGCGGGGGCGCTCTGGCCACCAGAGAGGGGCGCTCTGGCCACCAGTAGAGGGGCGCTCTGACCGCCTGAGAGGCGGGGCGTCGGGCTGCCCTGAAGAAAAGGGCGCTCTGCTGCCTGAAGAAAGGCGCTCGGCCAGCCTGAGAGGGGCACTCTGGCAGCCTGAGAGGGGGCGCTCTGGCCAGCCTGAGAGGGGCGCTCTGGCAGCCTGAGAGGGGGCGCTTTGGCAGCCTAAGAGGGGGCGCTCTGGTCGCCTGAGAGGGGGCGCTCTGGCCACCAGAGAGGGGCGCTCTGGCCACCTGAGAGGGGGTGCTTCTGGCCGCCTGAGACGGGCGCTCTGGGCTGCCTGAGAAAGGGCGCTCTGAGCCTGAGAGGGGCGCTCTGCCGCCTGAGAGGGGGCGCTCTGGCCGCCTGGGAGATGGGCGCTCTGGTCACCAGAGAGGGGCGCTCTGGCCACCTGAGAGGGGGCGCTCTGGCCGCCTGAGAGGGGGCGCCCTGGCCACCAGAGAGGGGCGCTCTGTCCGCCACAGAGGCGACGCTCTGGGCCACCTGGGGGGGGCGGCGCTCTTGGCGCCAGAGAGGGGCGTTCTGGCTATCCGAGAAAGGGCGCTCTTGCCGCCTGAGAGGGGCGCTCGGTCGCCTGAGAGCGGCACTTCTGGCCGCCTGAAAGGGGCGCTCTTAGCAACCTGAGAGGGGCGCTCTGGCAACCTGAGAGGGGCGCTCTGAGCCATCGAAAAGGGCGCTCTGGTCGCACTGAGAGGGCGTCTGGTTTGCCTGAGAGGGGCGCTCGGCCCGACTTAAAAGGGCGCTTCTGGCAACCTGAGAGGGGCGTCTGGCCGCCTGGAGAGGGGCGCTCTGGCCATCGAGGAAAGGCGCTCTGGTCGACCTGCTCTGGCAACCTGAGAGGGGCGCTCTGGCCACCTGAGAGGGGGTGCTCTTGCTGCCTGATACGGGCGCTCTGGCCGCCTGACCTGAGAGGGAGCGCTCTGGCTACATAAGGAGCCGATCTGCCCGCCAGAGCCGGTCGAGGGAATATAATTCCAAATTTTTGCACCCCTTTGCAGCGCAGTTTAACTACAAATTATATAATATGCGGGTAATACAATGGTACCGTTGTTTGGCGCATGCATGTGTAATGTTGCTGCTTTCTTATATGATTGGGCAAAGTAGTGCTTTAGCTCTTTTTCTTACCGTACTGTTAGGCGTGGTGGATTTTAGGTAGGCAAAATTTTAAATTGGTCCCCCCTACCCAAACCGCCAAAATCTGCCAAAAATGACACATTTCATGATTATGGAAGGGAAATCTAAGCCACCTTTTTTCTACTAAGATAGGTAAGTTTGCTTCAATTCAAGCTATTAATGCATAAGTAAGCAAATCCGATAAGTTTCAGAATTGTCTGGTGATGATTGTTGGAATTTCGCCCAACTCCCGTCTGGATCCGCAGCTGCTTTTGGCGCAAATAACAAAATAATTTCCGCATCATATGCAATGCGAGGCATTGATGAGAATGCATATCCAGGGCATAAGACTCAAAATTTTCACGGCTGGCCAACGGCCAGCCATTGACATTTGTGAGTGGCTGTGGCTGGCTGTGGCTGTGATGCCATTGCCGTGGGGCGGCTAGGCCAAGGCAAAGTGCAGCCATGTCGAACTCTACTGCATTCTTCATCCTTGTAACGTGCTTTTCATCGTTTTGTTGTTCCTCCCAACGTCATGGAAGGGCCCTTCATGGGTTGCCGTTTTATAGGCCTGGTAAGAGCAAAAGCTCTGCCAATTTAGTCACATTTTAAACATGAGGCCTATTGCGTTGCATGGAAGAATTACTTTAAAATCGACAAAGTTAGCATTGGAGCCCTTACCATCATTTAAGAAGAACATGCCCCTGGTGCCCTTTCAACGCTCGGAAAGGATCCCTTTCGAGGCAGCCGCCTTCCCCTGGACAAAATCTTTGCAACTGCATGTCTTGTGTGTGAGTTTGGTTAGTGTAATAACTAGCAAGGTAAAGTGCCGCTATAGTTGGCAACAAACGAGCGAGCGCGAAGGGACTGCATGGTGATTTTCGACTCGATCGGACAAGCAGTTTCTGAAGAAAAAAACGTGCGCACTTGCAAATTTGCCCCTCACCTGAGTTGTGGGAAAGCGGCGGCTGAGGGGTCCCTAACCACACACCAAATTTTAGAGAAAAAAAAATGTTCAGCCATTGCGGATTTTTATTTTATTTTAAGAAAACACCTTTTAACACCTCTCTCGCGGCACGCGCCACGCGCAGTGGTAGTCAACCCACACGAGGGCAGCATTGGTATCAAGCAGAGTCACTGCGGAATCCAGGGCGGACGACAGGGGCTAAATCCCCCCCCCCCCATTCTAGGGCCGGACAGGGGCAATAATACAAAGCCCCCTATTCGCCTGAAACTGGGGATAAAATGGGTAGATACTGGCTGCAAAAAAATAAGATGTTTGACCGAAAATAAATTGTGTTTTGCCTTGTTTTCAGTTTATCTATTTTGGTAGCAAATTTGGCAGCAGCTAGGGGAGTGGGAAAGAGGCACGTTTGACGCTATTTTAATCTGGAGCGGCTGAATTTAATCTCACACAGCTGAACCTTCAGCAGACAGATGTACTCCGTACGACCCTCTCACACAGCTGATCCTTCAGCAGACAGATGTACTCCGTACGGCACTCTCACACAGCTAAACCTTCAGCAGACAGATGTACTCCGTACGACCCTCTCACACAGCTGAATCCTTCAGCAGACAGATGTAACTCCGTACGACCCTCTCACACAGCTGAACCTTCAGCAGACAGGTGTACTCCGTACGGTACTCTCACACAGCTTAACCTTCAGCAGACAGATGGTACTCCGTTAACGGCACTCTCACACAGCTGAACCTTCAGCAGACAGGTTACTCCGTTACCGGTACTCTCACCAGCTAACCTTCAGCAGACAGATGTACTCCGTTTTAGTCAATAGCGATTCAGACTGCTCGCCTGTCCTCCGAGCTGGCAGACTCGGTTGACGGTCTGGCGGCGTTACGAACCGGTCCGGTGGGTTCGTCATCCTGCTGCTGCTGCTGCTGCTGCTGCTGCTGCTGCTGCTGCTGCTGCTGCTGCTGCTGCTGCTGCTGCGTTGGAGGCTGCTCGCCGGCCGTCTCCAACACGGCAGTGACGCCGGCGCTCGTCTCGCTGGTCGACATCCAGCCCAGGCTGTAGACGGAGCCGATGGTGCTCTGTAGTGAGGACATGAGTCGCTGCTTCAGTTCAGTGCCCATCCGCACCACCTGCTCCTTGATCTCTGTCGGACAGACGGCACGGGGAGGGATCTCCGTCAGCCACCAGTACCACATACCACCTCCACTGCAGCCACCAGTACCACATACCACCTCCAGTGCAGCCACCAGTACCACATACCACCTCCAGTGCAGCCACCAGTACCACATACCACCTCCAGTGCAGCCACCAGTAGCACATACCACCTCCAGTGCAGCCACCAGTACCACATACCACCTCCAGTGCAGCCACCAGTACCACATACCACCTCCAGGCAGCGCACCAGACCACATTACCAACCTCCAGTGCAGCCCCCAGTACCACATACCACCTCAGTGCAGCCACCAGTACCACACACCACCTTCAGGCAAGCCCCAGTACCAACATACCACCTCCAGCTGCAGCCACCAGTACCCTACCACCTCCAGTGCGCCACCAGTACCACATTACCACCTCCAGTGCAGCCACCAGTAACCACATACCACCTCCATGCAGCCACCCAGTACCACATACCACCTCCAGTCAGCACCAGTACCCACATACCCCTCCAGTGCAGCCACCAGTTACCACCATACCACCTCCAGTGCAGCACAGTACCCACATACCACCTCCAGTGCAAAGCCACCAGTCCACATACCACCTCCCAGTTGCAGCCACCAGCTTACCACATACCACCTCCAGTGCAAGCCACCAGTACCACCATACCACCTCCAGTGCAGCCACCAGTACACATACCACCTCGTGCAGCCACCAGTACCACATACCACCCCAGTGCAGCCACCAGTACCACATACACCTCACAGTGCAGCCACCAGTACCACATTACCACCCCAGGAGCAGCCACCAGTACCACATACCACCCTCCAGTGCAGCCACCAGTACCACATACCCACCTTCAGTGCAAGCCACCAGTACCACATTACCACCTTCCAGTGCAGCCACAGTAGCCACATACCACTCCAGTGCAGCCACCAGTACCACATACCACCTCCAGTGCAGCCACCAGTACCACATACCACCTCCAGTGCAGCACTACTCAGCAGAGAGAAAGATTGAGGGGGAGAAAAAGAGGCAGATCAAGAAGGAGGGACAGAGACAGGGAAGAGACAGAAGAAGGGGAGGGTAGAGGGTGAAGAAAAGGAGACGGAAAAGGAGGTGGATAGCTGAGGTAAGCTGTGCGAGACGGTGACAATTCGACAGTCAGCTACCAACGAGATCTATCCCGACAATTCAACAGTCAGCTACCATCGAGATCTATCCTGACAATTCAACAGTCAGCTACCAACGAGATCTATCCTGACAATTCAACAGTGTCATACGCTCTGAGACGGAGACCACATTTTAAGAATAACATAAAATTTGGCAAATACAACAGGTGCTATTCATCTAAATCCCTGATACTGCCACCATGAGCGTCTATACGCGTTACTGCCGGCTTACCGAGGTGCATGCGTTTGCGTCCTTTATGATGAGGCACCAGCACGGGACGGCGGCGCACGTTACTGGCGTCGATCAGAGGCTCGATCCGGAACGAGACCGGGTCGAACGGATGGTAGATGTTGAACACGTTGGCGCAGGTGGGCAGGCGAAACTCGGCGCCCAACTGACTGACGCCACGGATACGCAGAAACAGGGCTGCTCGGAGCAGAGAAGACAGCAAACAGACACGTCAGAGACGACAAACAGACACGTCAGAGACGACAAACAGACACGTCAGAGACGGTAAACAGACACTTCAGAGACGACAAACAGACACGTCATAGACGACAAACAGACACGTCAGAGACGACAAACAGACACATCAGAGACGACAAACAGACACGTCAAGACGACAAACAGACACGCCAGAGGACAACAACAACAGACCACGTACAGAGACGACAAACAGACACGTCGAGAGACAGCTCAAACAGACAATCAGGGAGGTAAACAGACACGTCAGAGGACGACAAACAGCACAGTCAGAGACGACAAACAGGACACGTCACGAGACGGACAAACAGAACACGTCAGAGAGACACACAGGGTACGCGTCAGAGGGACGGTAAAACAGGACCAGCGTCCCAGAACGGCAAACAGACACGTCAGAGACGACAAACAGAACGTCAGAGACCGGTAAACAGACACGTCAGAGACGACAAACAGACACGTCAGAGACGGTAAACAGACACGTCAGAGACGACAAACAGAACACGTCAGAGACGACAAACAGACACGTCAGAGACGACAAACAGACACGTCAGAGACGACAAACAGACACGTCAGAGACGACAAACAGACACGTCAGAGACGCGTAACAGACAACTCAGGAGACGACAAACAGACACGTCAGAGACGGTAAACGGACACGTCAGAGACAACAAACAGACACGTCAGAGACGGGTAAACAGACACGTCAGAGACGACAACCAGACACGTCAGAGACGACAAACAGACACTCAGAGACGTCAAAACAGACACGTTCAGAGACGGTAAACAGGGACACGTCAGAGGACGACAACAGACACGTTCAGGACGACAAACAGACACGTTCAGAGATCGGTAAACAGGACACGTCAGGACGACAAAACAGACACGTCAGAGTACGGTAAAACAGACAACGTCAGAGGAGACAAACTAGACACGTCAGAGACGGTAAACGACACGCAAGAGACGACAAACGAGACACGTCAGAGACGACAAACAGACACGTCAGAGACAACAAACAGACACGTCAGAGACGACAAACAGACACGTCAGAGACAGCTCAAACAGACACATCAGAGACGGTAAACAGACACGTCAGAGACGACAAACAGACACGTCAGAGACGACAAACAGACACGTCAGAGACGGTAAACAGAACACGTCAGAGACGGTAAACAGACACGTCAGAGACGACAAACAGACACGTCA
>VOPJ01000983.1:0-25117 GCA_014673585.1 Semibalanus balanoides
GTGGACAAGGAGAGAAAGAGATAGATGATGGCCTGCCAGAGAAAGAGGGGTCAAAGAAGAGAGAGTTCCGAAGAAAAAGAGGGAAGAACAGGATCAAGAGAAGCCTGCTGGGGAAGGGAGTGAAGAAGAGGTGGAAAGATATTTCTAGGAGTGCGAGAAGCATGAAGACTTCACTGCATGGACCAGCTGGCTTAACATCGCAGCAGCAACCACAACATGACAGGCCTCCGGCACGTTTACTTGTTTACTTTCGTCCACAGCATCAGCAGTTAGTTCTCCATCCTGCAGTCTGAGTTGTGAACGGGCGGCTGTAGCTTGCAGTTGGCGTTCGTCCAGCGTCGTCGGATCTCGCTGCTGACCTCATCAGCCACGGTGCGAAAGGAAAAGTGGTAGCGTGTGCTGGTCTCCATTAGAAGTAGGACGTATCTGAGGCACTCGCGAAGAGTGGGAACCTCAGGAAGGCACATGCTCCTGTCTGTTCCCAGATAGTCCGACATCAATGTTCAATATTCAGAACGAGTTTTCTTTCGCGATATAAGAGCAATAACTTCTCCACACTGAGGCGCTCAAGGAGATACCAAATGTCCCTGTAAATAATGGCCTCGTTAAAAAACAAAAGAGCTTGGTAGTCGACAGTCGATACAGATGAGATACGCGAGACATCGGAGCCCTTGGCTGCAAGCGTGGGTGAGAGAATGGGGAGAGGTGGAGAATTCTGGGAGACGCATGGTGACCTGGCCTGGTAGTCAACGAAGCGGGGGATTGCCTTTTGGAAGCATCAGAAACTTCCCTCCTATTCAGGAGCTAACTCAAGAACCGTGAAAAAAGACCTCCGGAAAACAGCATAAATAGCACAGTTTGTCACTATGAGGTCATTGGCCTGACCTAAGAGGTCACCAGTATACCTATGACCATACACAGGCGCGGATCCAGGATTTCGGGGGGCGCCACATACCAAAAGTTGCACCCTCCGGGCGCGACCCGGCTCAGGGGGGGGGGGGCTAGCGCTCCTGGATTCGCGCCTGATACAAATTGGCATTAGCTGATTCCCCCTCAACGTCAGGAGCGTGATGATCGTTTTTTGGGCAGCTTTGTCTCAATTAGGAAAGGAACGGTAACTGATCCAAACCCTCCACAACGAACACTCAGACAGAAATTTAACAGCCCGTTATATATTTAATTATGCACACATTACAAAATGGAAAATGTGTTTGTGGTATTTGTTAATGATGTACCAAAATGCAAAATATATATAACCAGACTAAATATATTTTTTTACAAAAGACGATATCCCAAGCATTACCATGCCCTGCTTCTTGTCGGGTTTCTCAGGCACATACCTACTCAGGAACACATATTCATAATCATGTAACATCATGAACATTTAACTATCCGCCGGAAACCTCACAGATCAGGCGATGACTTTGTGCGGTGTGCCAGTTATTCTCAAGAAGGGGGAAGTAAACCCACTTGGAGTAGAATAATCTTCGGATGGGGAGATGGCGATTGAGCAGCTACGTGAGAATTATAGCCATAGGCGTAGGAGCCGGGGGCAGGGGAGGCAACTGCACCCTCAACTTTTTGAGCGGGGGCTACGCCTCCCCAACTTTTGAGTCTCAATACCTGGTCCAAAACTATGAAGCATAGCCCACGACTACCTGGGGACGGGTCGGATCCGATCCCCCATCGGTTTTTCCTAAATAATTTCCGAAGCGCTGCATATATCGATGTAAAACTCGGTATACCTTCGCGTACATCAATTTTACGTTATCTATGAAAAATTTAGAAGTTGCGTCGAACAAAATGAGATATACCGATTTTATTGACGTTAGTAGTTACATAAAAATTTTGGTCGAAAATAGCTAAATGTTGGGAAAATCGAGAAAAAACAAGTTTTGAAGCAAAATGCAAATAAAAAACGTTTAAACACGTGAAATGACAAGTTATACAAAATGGCTATCTCGGATAAAAAATTGACCCCCCATTTTTTTAATTACTTTATATTTTTGTCCCTCAACTTCAAATGAGTTCCTACGCCCTTGATTATAGCTGACCCGGTTGGTGATGGCGCACAGTGCACCGAGGCTTATCTATCGTTGGTTCTGTTCTGTCGCTCCATTATCCCAGAGCATCAAAACAATTCATTTGTAAATGACGCTCAGCTTTGTGTTACCGTTTGCGTGTTGCTAAACGCTGGACATCAATTTATTCGAGACTAGAGTAGATAAAAGCAACAGCGCATGTCTACTTATATTCCTGTCCCTAGATGGCACCAGTAGTAAACAACTGAAGTTATACTGTACCGCCTTACCTGAAACCGAGAACTACGGTCTGCGCAATAGAGGTGGTGACGAATCATTCTGGCCACCACAAGGGGTACGTAATAAAGGTGCTGAAATCCTAAATCGTTGATCACAGCCTAGTCACGGCCACAGAATGAGCTGGCAAGTCACAGCGTTAGTCACGGCGCTGCAATGCTAACCCTGTGACGCTGGCCTGGCCAGTCACAGCTTCAGTCACGGCCGTGACCAGATCTGGTCCCAGCGCTGGGACGCTGGGAACAGAATTCTGCACCTCAAGTACGTAATATTACCCTTGCTGTTGAGGACCACTATGATATACCCTCAGTTGATATAAAACCGTTTGCGTCAGCTAGCCAAATAACGTGTCCATGTGTGCGTCTGCCTCCCTCCAGGTGTACGGCGCCACGTTCGCGCCATTAAACGTCAGTCGGCGCCAGTTTCAGCGCGTGCTGCGCTGTATGCGCGCCATCCGCTCCGTCAGCTTCCAGGAGATGATCATCGAGGAGCAGGTGACGCGCGTCGACAGTCTGACGCTCATCCTGTCCGGACAGTAAGAACACTGCGGACAGCGCATTGCACGCGGAACAAAGTCTTTCCGCGAGCTTTCATATTAAAGTTGAAGTTGAAGTTAAGTTAATCTGTTTAAAAGACTTTCTTATGTTGACCATGTTTAAAAACTGCAATAGAGAGTTATGTTGCATACTATCTCTGGCAATATGTTTAAAATGGGAAAGGAAAGAAAATTGCAAGTGAATAAAATTATGTTCTGTTAAAGTAATAACTCATTTTTATTGTGGTTTTGACCTTTGTCGACAGCAGAACGTTCTTCTCCGACAGGTTCGTGGTGTCCCAGGAAGGCAAAGCTCTGCACGTGGTCTCCCGGGACCAGTTTCTCGACTCGCCAGAGTGGTTTTCAGTTCTCACTGATGACTATTTCCAGGTAAGGAGCGGCATTGCTCTGCACTGACAGTCCTGACTATACGGACACGTGGCACACTGACAGCCGGTGATATACGGTGATTACAGGGCGCACATCATCGATATCAGGTGCAGTGCGGTGCAGCCTACCAATCCAGGGTGCAGTACGGTACAGCCTACCAGTCAGGGATGCAGTGCGGTGCAGCCTACCAATCAGGGATGCAGTGCGGTGCAGCCTATCAATCAAGGATGCAGTGCCGCATGGTCTGCCTATCAGTGGTGGTGGATGATATGTTCGGATGGAGGGCAAAGTAACCCAGGAGCCCTCCTCGGCCAAAGGGCCCCTTCAAAAGAATGTCGTGAAATGGTATCTTCTCGGATTTAGGCCATTATATGTTGCAGTGGCCACTAAATGGTCGCCCAAAAAACGTCGGACAGGCCAATTTTGAACTCTCAGGCCTTTCGAGTGCCCCTCAGGCCGACTGAGGGCCTTCTGTCGGCCTTAGACGACGCCTTAGGCTGGCTGAGGGCACCTCGGGGCCCTCGGTCATTTTTTTCGGTAAAAAATCGAACAAAGTTCTTGGAGAACGAAGTTCTCTTACAAGTGTATGGGAGGCAAAATCATGTTTCCCCCAAAAAAAAAAAATGGGATTGGGGGCAGCTGTCCCCTATCCGCCACCCCTGCTGCCTATTGAATACCCATCGAACATCCAGGGATGCAACACTGAATGAACAGCAGCGGCAAGCTTCTGAATGTATCTACTCTGGCGAATGTGAACAAATGCGTTCTTTGATTTGGTGCTTAAGTAGAGTGTAGTGTAAATTTTCTGTCCACTTCATCGACACCACCTCTATCTCTGTCGGTGCTGCACGCAGTGGAATCCAATGCAATTACTTTAGCCCTCGCCCCAGTATCAGGGGGAGGGCATACATAATTACATTATATTTCACTGCGTGCAGCACCGACAGACAGCACCGATCGACAATGTTGACATTGAATTAAACAGGTGCGATTAACCAAAGCTTTTTAAGCATACATCAAAGCTAGCTTCCGGCAGACGAGAACAGACATCGCCCCAGATAAAAGGAGGGTTTATTCAAATAATGCACTGAAAGGACTGCAACTAGCCGTTTTCACGAAGGATTTATTCGCCGGGCGCATCACCACCGGATGGTGTCGATTAAGTGGACAGAACATTTGCACTACACTGTACCTTATAGGTGGCACCGCCCAACGTCGATAATGTGTTATGGGACATTCATCGGTCCGGTCACGAAGCCATGACTCAGGCCGATGGTCAATGGCTATGAGTCATGCCAAGAGCCAAGGGGTCACATTTTCAAACATTGCTCAACTGTTTGCTCCGATGTAAGGTCTGGCAACTGGCTTCTTAGGTGAAAACCCAATATATTCAGAAAACAAACTTAAATTAACTTGTTAACCCACGCCGGGCCGGAGAGGGTGTTTAGGTGCCCTCCTGCTAAGGTTTTTCGAGGGTAACATGTGAAAACGGCGGCCGTTTTCGGCACAGCTGTTGAAGTATCGATTATCCACACCTGGTAAAATTATTTGTCTCGGATCATCTCAGGTCACCATGCCAGGTCATGTGGCCCACCTCCAAAAAGGTTTGCGTTCCTACCACAGCCCCAGTTTTTTACCACAGCCCCCACCGATCGATTTCGTACTTACAGGATTTCATAAGGACATAAGTACCTACCATTTGTTGATCTCGGATTGTTTATATCGGTGACCTAGGGTCAGGTCAATTTCTTGAACTCCCCATTATAAATCAGGGGGGAAATATTCCAATGCTTTCACTTATAAGGATACTGCATATCAGCCCAATTCCCTTTGGATCATGTTATCATAGGCCATTCTTGAAGACACATGTGCAGTTTTTGTTAAGGGACCCCTACAGGGTAAGCCGAGGTCATCCGAAGTCACCAACACTTTTTGTCATTTTTTGTTGTCGTCTTTTTTGTCTTGATAAAATCAGGACCTGGAGTCAAATCTTTAGATTGACCTAATCTGGTAATCATGAATATGGTTCAAAGCGCCTAGACGAGACAAACACGATGACGTCAAAACTATTGCCTCATCTTTATCAGGTAAAAAGTTATTTGTGAAAGCAGTGTCGGCAAAAAATAACATTTTTGACCTTTGATGACCTCTCAAGCCTTAACTATTGACCTGTGCTCAAATTTGAGGTAATCAATAACTTATATTTTCCCGTTTGTTCCTAGCTATCATTGCTCCCGAGATATTTGGGGGCATCTGGAGCTCAGCCCCAAATCTGGAAAATCTGATCGTTGATGAGACGATGACCTCTGGTGACCTCAATATTGACCTGATAAAAAATACCTAAATAATTTCCCAATGCCTTTTGACGAGCTTTCGAACGATGTTTTCTGTTTAAGGTGTTAGGTCTCATGGGAGCCAAGAGCCAAGTTCGAGGGGGAGTCAAAAAACGCCCCCCCCGCCACGGCGAAGGTGGCGCCGAGCACCGGCACGGCGTGGGTTAAGTAACTTCATCAACTAGATTGACACTTGCGCCTGGTTACGAGCGAGCGCGAAGCGCGAGCGTCATCACTGAATACTGGATTTGCATCACAAATAAGCGGCCACCCGACCCGGCCCGGCCCGGCCGTAACGCTTTTCAGAAGCTTATATACCTGTTTGACTTTGGATTCCCATATCCGATTGACAAGCGGTCTTCGCCATCTGATAGCCCCATTCAATAAATTACGTTATTGACTTGAGTTTCGTCCCCGATGATTGCAAACTGCACCCGTCGCGGGTAAAGCTAGAAAATCGGCCGCCCAGCCCAGTCCCGGCGGTCTGGCTCAGTCCCGGCCAGCAGCATTAGTTTCCTCATGTGCCGCTGTGTTGCGCTAATGTCGTCGACAAACAGTAACTGACAATAACAATGCGAAAAGCACCGCAGACCACTGGTTATGTATGGCACCTCCATTTCCGCGGATGCACTACGATTAAGCTGAAATCTGGTTGTGGTTGAGACCACACTACTGGCAATGTGGAGTTTAGATAACAGCAGACAAATTTCCTTGCTATCGTGTTTCTAGGCTCACTCGTCCTTCACCGATGAAGGCGTCTTGCTGGTAGACAGCACTAACCATAAATCCCCATACCACTTGGGGCGTCCCAGAGCGCCTCTGTTCTCAGACTGGCACCAGTGTCAGCCGGCTTTGACCTCCCTCTGTTGCCGTGCTCCTCTGACTGGCCACCAGTGTCAGCCGGCTTGACCTCCCGTGTTTTTCATGACACGTGGACTCCTAACTGACTGGCCCCCCGGTTGTCAGCCGGCTATGACCTCCACCCTCTGTGCCGTGGCTCCTCTGACTGGCCAACAAGTGTCAGCCTGGCTTCTGACCTCCCTCTGTTGCCTGATGCTCCTCTACTAGGCCATCCCGAGGATGTCAGCCGGTACTTCTGGACCTCCCTCTGTTGTCCGTAGCTCCTCGTGCTGGCAAACCAGTGTCAGCCGGTCTGAAATCCCTTCCCTCGTTGCCTGCTCCTCTGACTGCCACCAAGTGTCAGCCGGCTCTGACCTCCTCTGTTGCCGTTGGCTCCTCTGGAGGCCCACCAGTGTCCAAGCCGGCTTCTGACGCCAATCCCTCTGTTGCCGTTGCTCCTCTGACTGGCCACCCGTGTCAAGCCCAGGCTCTGACCTCCCTCTGTTGCCTGCTCCTCAGACTGGCCACCAGTGTCAGCCGGCCTCTGACCTCCTCCCTGTGCCGTGCTAGTCCATCTGACTGGCCAACGAGTGCTCAGCACGGCTACGCTGACCCTACTCCTTACTGTTGGTCGTGGCGCTATCTCTACACTGACAGGTAACGTCTGCGAAGACCTAGGTGTCAGCTGGCCTTGAGCAATGACCTCCCATGTTGCCGTCGCTCCTTCTGACTGGCCACCAGTGTTTCAGCCGGCCTACTTTGACCTCCTCTTGTTGTCGGTGAGCTCCTTCTGGCACTGGTCACCAGTGATCAGGGCCGCTACTGGACCATCCTCGTTTGCCGGTACTCCTCTGATGGCCACCAGCGTCGCCGCTCGACCTCCCTCTGTGCACGTGCTCCTCTGACTGGCGACCAGTGTTCAGCCGGCTTCCGACCTCCTCTTGTTGCCGTGCTCCTCTGACTGGCCCACCAGTGTCACGCCGGGCTCGGACCTCCTCGTTGCCGTGCTCCTCTGACTGGCCACCAGTGTCAGGCCGGCTCTGGACCTCCCTTGTTGCCGCTGCTCCTCTGATGGGCCACCAGTGTCAGCCGGCTTCTGACCTCCCTCTGTTGCCGTGCATCCTCTGACTGGGCCAACCAGTGGTCAGCGGCTCTGAAGCCTCCTCTGTTGCCGTGCTCTCTGAACTGCGCCACCGTGTCAGTCGTCTCTGACTCTTCCGTCTTGGTGTCGTGTGCTTCCTTCATGCACGCGAGTGTCAGCCGCTCTGACTCCCTCTGTTTGCCGTGCTCCTCTGACTGGCCACCAGGTCAGCCGGCTCTGGAACCTCCCTCTGTTGCCGTGCTCCTCGACTGGCCACAGTGTTCAGCGCTCTGACCTCCTCTGGTTGCCGTGCTCTTGACTGGCCACCGTGTCAGCCGGCTCTGACCTCCCTCTGGTTTGCCGTGCTCCTCTGATTGGCCACCAGTGTCAGCCGGCTCTGACCTCCCTCTGTTGCCGTGCTCCTCTGACTGGCACCAGTGTCAGCCGGCTCTGACCTCCCTCTGTTGCCGTGCTCCTCTGATTGGCCACCAGCGTCAGCCGGCTCTGACCTCCCTCTGTTGCCGTTGCTCCTCGACTGGCCCCAGCTGTCGCCGCTCTGACCTCCCTCTGTTGCCTGCATCCCTTCATTGGCGACCAGTGTCAGCCGGCTTAGCTAGACCTCCGCTCCCTGTTTGCCAGTGCTCCTCTGACTGGCACCAGTTCAGCCAGCTCTGACCTCCCTCTGTTGCCGCTGCTTCCTCCTGATGGCCACCCAGTGTCAAGCCGGCCTCATGACCCTCCCTCTGTTGGCCGTGCTCCTCTGACTAGGCCACCAGTGGTAGCTGGCTCTGACCATCCCTCTGTTCTTGCTCCTCTGATTGGCCACCAGCGTCAGCCGGCTCTGACCTCCCTCTGTTGCCGTGCTCTAGGTCAGCGTCACAGCCATACAAGAGAGTCGGGTGCTCGTCTGGCACCGAGACAAACTCAAACTGAGCATCATAGAGGACCAGTTTCTGAAGGCTGTCTTCGATAATGTCCTGGGCAGGGATGTCGTTCAGAAACTACTTCAGGTGAGACATGTTCTTAGACGCTTATGATTTAAGACTCGGTACAGTCTATTTAAATGCAACATCTTTTGTTTTCAAGTAATTTGGCAGAATGCGGTTGAGGTAAGCTGAGCTTTCGGGTCATTTCCAGGCTTGAAAATATCTGAAAATATGCAAGCGTTGTGTGATACGTTTTTTGCTGCAGGGGTTCCGCCACGCCTTTGAAATTGCGGGGGGATTGAGGGAAGCCAAGTGGTCCCCGTCAGCGAAAAGTTGTTGAGCGGGGCCGGGGAGAGAGGTGGAGCGTTAGCGAAAAGCTGTGGAGCGAGGGGGTGGAGCGTAAGCGAAGGATTGTTGAACGGGGAGAGGTAACAAACAATTAATACAGCTGAATACCGATTCGTAGTTGTCAGGGGAAATTAGGGGAATACTGCCCCCTGGCTTAAGAATGGGGGACACGTTCCCCTGCCCCCCCCCCGTGGCGGAGCCCCTGCTTTGCTGCAGACTTGTAACGGACTCAGAGTTGAGTCATTAATCAAAAATAAGTAGGACACTTTTGAATGGGTGATGCCTCGAGTCGATTAAATTATTAAAAACGGAACTTGAGTCAAGAGTCGAGTTGATTTAATCTGTTTGAAACAACATTTTTTTTAAATCTTAAATCAAGAGTGAAGTCAGTTCTTCGGCTGTGTGTCAGACTTGAGTCGAATCAAACAAATGCAGTTACAGTTACAACAGGAACATAGCCAAAGGGCCACTGCCCCCCCCCCCTCCCTGAGCAGACAAGTTTACATTAGATAAAATGCGATTCTGATACTCGACCCCCCTCCCCCGGTCAACATTAAGTAGGAATGAAACTTGTGATGCGACAAATTGAGTCGACTCAAGCATACATTTGTAGTCGAGTCGCTTTAAATTATTAAAACAGCACTTGAGTGAAGAGACGAGTAAATTCATTTTTAACAGCCCTTGAGTAAAGAATCGGGTCAGTTCTTCGGCTGTTGAGTCAGACTTGAATCAACTGAGACAAAATTGAGTCGTTACAAGCCTGCTTCGCTGGACGTTGCCTCGGTCGTAGCACGGTAGCTGACTGTGGTCGGTGGTGGCACTGCAGGTCACTCAACTGTCTCGCGCAGCGCTCGACTAGCAGTTAGCTCGTCGGCAGGTTATTAGCCGGCATAGCGGGTAAGCTGAGTCCTGACAATGCCATCTGCATGAAATATCCGTCCCTTCACTTGGTGATCATAAGTATTATTCATAACGCAATATTATTCGAGAAATAAGTTTTGTAATGGGCGTTTGCGTGACATTTTGTTTCACTCATATGTAGTTTTGCAATGTTGATGCGGTGCCTTAAGTTGCAACAAATTTTACAAATCAATTATTTTTAGGTCGCCTTTACAGCATCCAGCAACGTGCGCATCGTTTTGCCTGCATTTTGATGTTCCTTATTTCAGAATGGCTCTCTGCAGAATATTCGGTACATTATTGCCAGTTAATCGTTATTGGTGTATGCCCTTGTCCTGTAAATTGTCTACGTCTTGCCCCCGTGTCGCGCAAGTAATGGTTTCGATGAAAATTATTAGTGAGTTGATCAATGATCATATTACTGTTCCCAAAAGTAACGCGTCAAAACACCGAGGCAAACGTCAATGGAGCTGAACCGATGTTGCGAACCATGAACTGCTTTGGACCGCATTCTGGTGCTGTCATGCCACGGTTATTAACTTCCATTAGATCCGAATCGGCCAAGTGGTTTCATCTCCCTTGTCTTCTCCAGTCTATATACTATATACTATATTACGAGTTAGTGGTCACATAACGAACACGAGCATGGGTGACATCACACATTAGAGCTTCGTACTATCACCGCCAGGTGGACAGATCGTTCTCGTCGGGCGGCTGCTTGGCGCCGGGCAACGGCAGCGCCTCCCGCTTTCTGGACCGACCATCGACGCTGCTGCTGGCTCACGGAGCGCCTCGCAGTCCTGTGGAGACGCGCAATGGTGTCCCCAGCAGGCCAGCAGCAGGTGAGAGGTGACCCAGACCAAAGGAGCAGGGGAACTGGGGGACAGAGGGACTCCGGCGTCCCCGGCAGGCCAGCAGCAGGTGAGAGGTGACCCAGACCAAATGAGCCGGGAAACTGGGGGACAGCGGGACTCCGGCGTCCCTGGCAGGCCAGCAGCAGGTGAGAGGTGACCCAGACCAAATGAGCCGGGAAACTGGGGGACAGAGGGACTCGGGCGTCCCCGGCAGGCCAGCAGCAGGTGAGAGGTGACCCAGACCAAATGAGCCGGGAAACTGGGAGACAGAGGGACTCCGGCGTCACCGGCAGGCCAGCAGCAGATGAGAGGCAACCCAGACCAAATGAGCCGGGAAACTGGGAGACAGAGGGACTCCGGCGTCCCCGGCAGGCCAGCAACAGGTGAGAGGTGACCCAGACCAAAGGAGCAGGCGAACTGGGGGACAGAGGGACTCGGGTACCAGGGGACGGCCCGCGGCACGGCAGGTCAATGCTGACCTAGACCTGGAGACTAGGTGGGATTCGCGGCCCGGCAAACTGCAGGGCTGATAAGACTGATCGAGCTGATGCTGATCAAGGCCTGGGGATGATGTGGGTGAAGCGCCAAATTATTGTGCTTGCTAAACACGTGTAATAAGTACACCTCCACAGTAATGTAAGCCCCAACGATTCTTGCAAAAATGAATGTAAGCGTCTATTGTGTCTGTTTTCAGATGAGGAGGACCAGAGCAATTGGCGACTTCTTCCAATCGATGAAACGGCGAAAGCCGGCACCCGTGTCTGAAACGGTACAGACAGAGGACCAAGCGTCGAGGACCAGGGGGCAACTGTAGATAGTCCGCCGACGCAGTAGCGGAACAGCACTGGACAATGGACCTGGTCACATGGTGTTCCTCAAAGGACTTCGTCAATGTATGCTGCTAGTCATGGGTCTCACGGCACCATCGGGGTTTCGCCGTAGTGGTAGGCGATGGATGTCACTAGTCCGCTGGTTACCGGATAACCCGGAGGAGTTGGGCCGCGTCGGGACCAGGAATAGACTGCTGAGTGCTGAGTGCTGAGTGCTGAGTGCTGAACTGTAGGCCAATACCGTGCCGGCGCCGCTAAGACGGTTCCCACCTGTCTCAGGTTGTGGACACATGATCTTGCTGCTACGTGCTCTGCAATCGTAGGCGAAGCATGTGGAAGACAAAATTGACATATGCCCTTGGCTGCAACTGTCGATAATCCGTCATGACATGTCATGTGCAAAATATCATGGACATATGTCAAGTGCGTGTTGTATCGACAATCCAGGAATATTTTGGCTTTTCTTCGCGCCAGCGTTTGATCCGATCCGTGCTGAGTCCAATGGCGTAGTGCGGCCTTGACGCTACCCGACGCAGTGGACACTGGTGCAATACAGCAGATTTCAAGCTCGCAGCTGTTAGTTCGTGAACAATGAATGGCTTGGCAAACTTTGACTGGCCGTTTGACTGATTGACAGGTTAGTCCGAAGCGAATCATCTGCATAATTTGTAACGGTTGTCTCACTCCAATTGTGTTCATTAGGTTTAGCTAATAAGGGCTACAGCGCTGTTCAGATTAGCCTACTGTCCCATTATACATGACTTACTGACTGTGACATGACTTTGTATGAGGTTGTAATGTCTACATCACTTGTTTTATATCACGACGAAATATCTTATCTTCCGGTGTATCTGATCGTATATAATCACCAGGCCTGGTGATTTGTGTACGGTAGACTGGAGACAATGCGATTCTGTGATTTGTTTTGGACGATCCTATGGTACCTTGCTAGTGATATGATGCCTCCCAGCCGTGTGATTCTATGTCAAAGTGACCGTCTGTGTCTGTGAGGTACATATCGATGTCGAGAGGTTTCGCAATGTTCTCGATTGGAGCAGGCTCTAGCGACGCACAACTTAGACGTCATTCGTCGGTCAGCTTGTATAGATGCATGCACTCACTGGTAATTAGCGGACTATGTGAAATACCTTATTCCATTGTCAATGTCTCTAATGTCAATCCATAGAATCGCCACGTGTTAGACAGTCACTTCAACTAGTCGCGCCAGTGATACTAGTCAGTCCCGTGTTATGTCAGTCACTTCATCACTAGTCACTAGTCACTAGTCAGTCACGAGTTACGCCGACTAGTCACGTCAACTATGCTAGTCACTAGTCAGTCACGTGCCACGTAGTCATGCTAGTCGCATTACATCGCATCCCACCTGCCATGACGAGTGTGGCTAGTCGCGTTAGTCACAGCTTTCTCGACTTAGTCTCTGCAGTCTGCACCTTCACATAGGACTATGAGTCGCATAGCTCTGCGCATACAGGGTACACTCCTCCGGCTGACTTCTCTGCGGAAATGTCGTCCGTGGTATTGCGTGCGTGTTGTGCTGCGTCCTGGGCGATGGGGACGCAATGATGACATCAAACTGGGGCTGTTCAGTGTTCGCAGGGCAATCACCGGCTCCATTTGGGGACAACGGGATGCGCCATGGGATTGGATTTTGTTTGACAGCTGCATTGTGGTAAATATTGCTTCGACGATGCTCTTCAGATATGCAATAATGTGGTGAAATATCGATTTGAGTTGATGTATTTCCAGACAACGGTAGACACGGTGGACATTAAACAGCATGCCATATAGCATATAGCTGGGGACATATAGCTGAAACAGTTCAGCATTTTTTATTCGTTTGTGATCATTATAACTTCCCTAGAGTTGAGTTAGAAATAACATTACGAAACTTAATTGTAGATTACAACCAGTTAAATATCAATCATAAATTAGCTGTAATTTTGCACGGGCATACTCTAAATAACGCTGCTGGTCTGGCTGTGGCTACAGCTGTGCATAAATATATTAGACATACAAAACGATTTGACCGATAAATCTGTGACGCAGTCTTAGTGCATCGGCCTGAGGTAGTGTTGCTCTTATCAGGTCGGCGGGGGGAGGGGGCGGTCTGTGCGTTTGCGGGGTTTGTGTGTGATTGCGTGTATGTTTGTACGTGAGACGAAAAATGGTGCCGCGAAATAAGCGCTCTAAGTGCTTTTGCACCTTTCCTTTACATATCTGTTTGCTTCTTGCTTTTGTGTTTAATAATAACCATCAATGCCGAACAATAAAAACATTCCCTCATTTGTTTTCCGTACACGAATCATGATATCACACACGCTTGAACGTAAACGCTTCGCATGTAAATTGTAAACATCCGCGCATGAGATTACACAACTTCTGAATTGTAACTTAGACGAGTCCAATGAGGACGGGTTTCGATGTAATCAGACAATGATTAAACGTGTGTTCTCCGAGCAGGTATACGATACGAAAATCACCATTGTCAAAAATATATTCAATAATACATAACGATATTACAAACACTGTATACATTTGATACCACTGAACAGCGAACATACACTCAGGAATACGTAATGCCAAGTACCGATCCGAATACCAAGCAGATTACACAGTCACCAAGCCACGAGCGGGCGCGTCTCAACATAGCGCATAGCCCGGATATGCTTGTTGCTGACTAGCCACGCAAACCCCGCTTGACGTGTTCTGCAGTGCTAAAACTGTCGCCGTCTGGCCTGGGCAGCAGTTCTCCAACTGTCCCCGCCCCATCTGCCGTACAGCTCTGAAATTACTGTCCCAGCCAGCTGCCCAACTGTCCCTCTCTCTCTCTCACACTCTCTCTGGTGCTCTGGTGTCCCGCGGGACCGTCCCAGCGTCCAGTGTACCAACTGTCACCTGCGCACTGTGCAGTCGACGGCGAGTGATGCGGCCGAAGGTTACAGCCGGCGACGACGAAAACAACACAAATAGTCCGCCACTGTCATGATGGAAGTCCCCCGCCACCCTGAGAGCACGATGGAGACAAAGATAATGGCCAAAGTCGGCCCTACGCCACATCGGAACCAGACTGGAGAGCGCTAACAGACCCGATAGACATGCCCACAGCCACACCAGCCAGCTAAACAAACCGCAGTGCCCGCGGCTAGCCAGTCACAGTGGCCGCGGGTAGGACTGGCAAACCAAGCCGAGGGCGGTCCGTCTGGGACAGACCAGCGGCGCGCCAGAGACGCTCACAACCGAGACGCGCCGCGGTAGCGCGGTGAGTGACAGCGGACGGCAGAGTTGGCGACACGCTGTCAGTGGAAGAAGCAAGGTGTCGCCCCTGCCCGCCGATGGACATTCGCAGCCAGACAGCGGCGGAGCTCAGACAGTTATGCCGCCGATAGCTGGTACTCACGCACAGAGAGCAAATGTCTTACATGAGAAAGGACAGTGCCAGAGAACGACACAGGAAGGTCATGGAAACACTCTTTGGACCGTTTCGTTGTCACGTTTCTCTCCGCGTGATCTGCTGCACCGTCTTCAATGCAGCACTAGACAGGTCTCTCTACATGGAAGAAGCCGGAACATCAACTCCAAGTGACACCCATAGCACAGAGACACACCACTGGGCGACATAAACATACAACGGATGTGGACTAGCCTCCGACTTCGCAGACACTGCACAACCATCCACGAGGCCCCCTGCGAGCCTCACTCAGCCCTCCACGCACACCGACGTGTGCTTTGGAGACTACCAGTCGCGTTTGCAGTGCCTGTCGTTTGATGTGTGTTTGATTGAAGTCACGTGCTGGCTGACAGCAGGCAGCACACAACACGACCGTGCCCTCGTCCCGTGCAAGCCCGCCTCCCCTCTCTATACCAAGTCACAGCACAGACGGAATGCGTGCATACGCACACAACACAGCGAGACATCCCCGTCATACTTCCAGACAACCTCACTTTTAGCAGACACTGCAACGGTTTGAAAACTACTCCAGTGCGTCGTCAATTCGGGACTAAAGGCCGCATCCATGAATCCCTTACACCTCCTACATCATAATATCTTCTCAGCCCTGTGCAGATGCATCTTGCAGCAGTCACAGGACATCTCAGTCCTGCACAGATGTTTCTTTGGACCTGCACAGATGCACAGATGGACCTACCTAGCGTCACATTGGCCCCAGCCAGCCGTGACGAGACGTCTGCCCTCTACTTGGACCAGTGACGTCACTTTCAGTCGGCACCGCTGACGTCATCAGAGCTGTCGAAAATCTCCCCGGCCAGCAGAGGCACAATCAGGTCGTCCATGTTGGGCAGGACCAACAGTTTCTGCAATAGCACACATGTCCGGTAAGCTTCATATAAATGCGGTGAGTTCAATTAGCTTTGCCAGAAAGAGCGAAAGTAAAAACGGGTGAAGTATTATGGCGTTGCATTCAGCAGCGTGTCATACAGCAGGAGACGCCAACAATGCGGAGATCACAGAACTTCTCGGATAAAATTGATCGCACGACGACTAACACTTCTAGTTTTGAAAACCGAAATGATCATCACCTATACTTTACTTACACTAAAACATCATTCGCCGCGCTTATCACTGGGAAAACCATATACACAAGTTAAATTGTCTGCTGCAGCTGCGTGCTTTTTGTAACACTTGTTGGCAAAGTGACAAGTTGTCTAGTTGCCAGAGCGTGACAACAGCTGAGCAGGACGCCTAGCTAAGACTCACGGTAGCCGCCACTGTCGACTCTACTGGAACTGACCATCGTACGGGGTAGGATGGCGGATGATTGGGTAGGGAAGGGGTAGGGTGGGATACGGTGGGATAGAGACTAGGGTGGGTAGGGTGGGGTAGAGTGGACCGAAGGGTGGGGTAGGGTGGGGTAGGGTGGGGTAGGTAGGGTGGGTGGGGTGGGTGGGTAGGGTGGGGTAGGGTGGGGTAGGGTGGGGTAGGGGTGGGGTAGGGTGGGGGTACGGGTGGGGAGGGTGGGGTAGGGTGGGGTAGGGTGGGTAGGGTGGGGTAGGGTGGGGTAGGGTGGGGTAGGGTGCCTAGGGTGGGGTAGGGGCGTGTAGGGCGGTGTAAGGGTGGGGTAGGGCGGTGGTAGGGTGGGTAGGTGGTGGTAGGGTGGGTAGGGTGGGGGTAGGGTGGGGTAGGGTGGGGTAGGGTGGGGTAGGGTGACCGTAGGGTGGGGTAGGGCGGTGTAGGGTGACCGTAGGGCGGTGTAGGGTGACCGTAGGGTGACCACACTCACGTGCATCTCTGCCAGCAGCTTGTTCTCGATCCAGTCGGTGACCTGGGTGAACGAGACGTCTCGGGTGCCGAGCCGCGGCTGCGCCGACAGCACGATGTCCGGCTGACCGCGGAACCCGTACCTGGCGACACGGACACAGACGTGACGTCAGCGTGACGTCACCCCGTGACGCCTGCCTGACAGGGCGACACAGCAACAGGGTGGGCAGCTCACCATTTAAGCAAATTTGAAACGTGAACGCGGCGTCACTTTAACCACCTGGCTTACCGGGTAACACCGAGCCGGCAGTCAAGATCAGAGGGCATTGTCCTAACCTGTCCCGCTCCCATGCCTGAACGCAATCCGGGCTGATGGACACCGCGACTGATACAGATATCTGACGCAGCAGCCCTGTATCCAGGCGGCCTATAAGGGCGGCAGCTGTGCCGCGGGCTCCTCCGCGGGCGCCGTGATACGTACCACACTCTGTCACTGTGCGGCCGCGGGACACGTACCATACTCTGTCGCTGTGTGGCCGGGGGAGTCGGGGGACACGTACCACACTATGTCAATGTGTGGCCGGGGGAGTCGGGGGACACGTACCACACTCTGTCACTGTGTGGCCGGGGGAGTCGGGGGGCACGTACCATACTCTGTCACTGTGCGGCCGGGGGATGTTGATCGTCACCACGCCCTGCAGGTGCCTCAGAGTCACAGTCAGCTCCAGCGGCGTGTTGGAGAACTCCTCCATGTAGCGCTTGACGTACCGGTTCTGCGTCGCCTGCCGACATACAGACACAAAGCTGTGTTTCTGTTCTGTTGGAGTTCACTCACGATCACACAGCATGGCTGTGCATTTATCGATGATACAGAGTAGTTGTGAGTTTTCACCAGAAACATCGGCAAGTAGACGTGATGTCGAAAACCCCGGATCAGTTGTCACTCATGACACGTCGTGATGCAGGCGACATAGACGACGTCCGGTGGCGTCCAGCGAAGATTACCCTCATCACCGAGCCGATCCCCCCCCCCTGCTTTACCCGACCCGCCTGACCTCAGGTTACACCGCCACCCGTTTAGCTGACTCAGGACCGGCAGCGGCAGCGGCGGGTCCAGCCCCCGGCGCTCACGACATACAGCGTACCTGCTGGAAGTAGCGTGAGGTGGTGACCTTGTCGACGACCTTGAGCAGTCGCTTGCCGACGCTGGAGCCGGAGCTCGGCTGATTGGAGGTGGATGAGGCTGACGGCGAGGCTGAAGGGGCCGGCTGAGGCGGGCTGCTCCTGGTGGGAGGTGAGGTCAGAGGTGAGAGGTCAGTTGGGATGAAGTGACACGTCCCTAGCTGGGTACATATTAGGAAAGGTCGAATAAAAAATTAAGACACATAAGCCTAAGTAATGATGATGATTTGGGATTAAGGGCGCCTAAGTAAGCCAAAACTCAAGATATTGGTTTGAAATTCAGTTTGGGCATCGTCCATACTTGGTTCTCCAATATCCTATTCCGGGTTTTGAATATGTCTGACAAATGGTGGGTAGTGGGACAGCCGGTCAAATATGACAGGGGCTGAGTCGAGCAGAGACAAAACAGCCCTATGACGGATACGAGTTGGTCACAGCATATTATGAGGCGAGACGAGACAAAACATTTTAGCAAACTATAATGTCTTACCGATGGTCAAATCATGTGACAAAGAACTAATTGGGAGACTAGATTTCCTTCGTGTTCCCGAAACAGACGCCGACGTTGATAACTGACGAATCGAACAGCCAGACTAGCTGTGTACGGGTAAACAATGAACACTCAGGATGATCAGAAGGTAACCCTCAACCCACCCCTCTTAAGACACCTCAGATTAATGTAATTTATCACTCAGACTGACCCGTCGGAGCAGGCCGATAAGGTGTCCGTCTCTTCATCGCTAGACGAGTCCATCTCAGCCAGGTCGTCGTTGCGGTCAAGGGCGTACGTGGCGCACCTGCGGCAGACGGTGGCGCGGACCGCGTCACGAACGTCGCAGAGCTCGGCGCCCCGGCTAGCGGGAGGTCACACAGTCAACACGCAACAGAGGGTAACGCGCCGCAGCTCCTGGTACTAAAAGTGTATTATCTGCCTGCTTCTTGGAAACACGTTGATTATAAGCGAAATCAAAACAAACCACCAGTAGGTGGCAAGTGCATCAGCCCAGCTGTCCGCACCTGCTTGATGCAGCCAGTTGAGCATTACCAATCACTGAAGTTCACCAAGACGGTTTCTGAACGGGACCGAATCGGCTACCAGACCGGCTAAGTACCACGCCTAATGTGTTGCCTTACGGCTTGTCGGCTGGTTTGGCGTCTGCCGCCTCTGCTGATCCGGAGGCCGGCTCCTTGTCTGTACCGCCCTCGGTCGTCAGCTGCTGCTGCTCATCCTTCTGTAAACAGAGAACAACGGCGGAACGTCAGGAGCGACCAGACCAACGCAGGCAGACAGATCGATACTGGCCTGCTGGTCCGCCCTCCGGCGCCAATACACTACCGGCGTGAGCAGCAGACATATACATCAACCGGAACAAGTCCGCACATCACTAACCGGTATCCACCACACGGTAACAGTTATCGTAGTCAGCATGGCCGTCTTACCGATAGGTGTTACATACCGCTCTCCCGCATACCGACCGAGCCCACATACAGAGCCCACATACAGAGCCCACATACAGAGCCCACATACAGAGCCCGCGTTAGGCATACCACAAGCTCCAGAGCACGTTTTGGCGAGTCGAACACCGCTGGACATTGCCGACAACTCCTGTGCCGGCCGGTCTGACTTTCAAGGCCGCCTGCCACACAAGGACCCTCAAAAGGAACACTCCCCAGTGTGTACTTACTTCCTACTGAGTTTTATAACACAGACCCCATGTATACTTACCTTTCTGAAATGTATGAAGCAGACCCCATGTGAACTTACCTTTCTGAGATGTATGAAGCAGACCCATGTAAACTTACCTTTCTGAGCTTCATCAGGTTGACCTTGGTCATGAGCGTGATGCAGGCGCCTCCCTCGTACAGCACAGTCATGTCGGTCCAGAGGCCGCGCTCGTCACAGCTCGGAGCCGATACCGAGGTGATGCGAGGCAACACCGAGCCCAGGTCACACGAGGTCACCGTCAACTCCTCGATGAAGAACGGCGGCTGACGGCGGACACTGAGTTAGTACGGAGACAGGATGGTCCTAGTCAGTGTTCGTGCTTCTTATCTTATTACAATAGACAACAGATAATAGGCAATGGTCAATGGATAATAGACATCAGATAATAGACAACAGATAAAAGACAACAGATAATAGACAGCAGATAATATACAACAGATAATATACAGATAAAAGACAACAGGTAATAGACAACAGATAATAGACAACATATAATAGACAACATATAATAGACAATATATAATAGACAACATATAATGGACAACATATAATAAACAGGTATAGAGGACAGGTAATTAGACAACAAATAGTACACAACATATAAATAGACAACAGGAAATAGACAACAGATATTAGACAACAGATATTAGACAGCAGATATTAGACAGCAGATATTA
The DNA here is from genome assembly GCA_014673585.1 of Semibalanus balanoides. Taxonomy (NCBI): domain Eukaryota; kingdom Metazoa; phylum Arthropoda; class Thecostraca; order Balanomorpha; family Balanidae; genus Semibalanus; species Semibalanus balanoides. The sequence goes on from VOPJ01000983.1 coordinate 20,177, forward strand.
GACAGCAGATATTAGACAGCAGATATTAGACAGCAGATATTAGACAACAAATAATATACACAATAAACACAGTAGATATAATATGACGCCAGCTGGTGTTGATTGGTCAAATCGTTGGGATTCTAAGACATATCATGCAAAATTCGGGATCTGATTCGGTTTTCATACTGAGAGCGAAAAATATTCTGCAGTCAGTCAAGAGCAGAGCACCTGGCTCCCATCTGTCTGCTACCCACCTTGATGCGTGATATTTTCCTCTGGACGCGGTTCTGTACGAACGCAGCCCACTGGCGGTTGCCGAACAAGTCGAACGCCAGCCGACCAATCAGCGCGTTAAACCAGATCACGTGACCGGTGGCGGGCGGGGCGCGGCTGGGACCCTCCGTTGGCGACGGCGGCCGCGAGTCGGAGCCGCCTTCCGGCGTCTGGACAGAGATCAGGTCAGGTCAGGTCACCTTGGAGTCATGATTGAAGGATCTGAGCAGCAATACTGATCTAGACCACAACCTTGAATTGAAAAACCTGCCCATGAGTCCCGCGACAGCCAGTTAACATTAACACGGACGGCAGACGTACCCAGTATAAGCACATATGATTATTCGTCCCAAACCCTTCACAAGCCCAGAACAGCTGACAACCCGACACAGTACACTCACAGCCACTCACAGCCACTCACCATAGCGATCAGCTTCGACATGTAGTAGTCAAAGTCCAGTTTCGGCGAGGGTTGCGGCGGCGACGACGGTTGTGACGCAGCGCCATCTTCTGTTTCCTCCTGTCCACCAGCGGCTCCGGAGCCGGAGTCGGCGTCGGCGGTGGTGGTGGTGTTGGTGTCGGTTCTGGCGGTGGTGGCGGTGTCGGTTGTGGTGACGGTGGTGGTGGCGGTGGCCGTATCAGTGGCGGTGGTGACGGTGTTGCTGCTGCTGTTGGTGGTGGTGGCAGAGGCGTTGGAGGTAGACTCCGCCGCTGGCGATTCCGGAGCGGTGCTAGGTGGCGCTTCTTCCTGCTGTCCCTGCCGGGTGGCCTCCTGCAGCAGTCGGAACCTGGCAATACAGATCAGAACCACAGCGCCATCACACATCCTGCCTGACATCCGGCATCACAACACAGCGACAATCCTCTGTATTACACTGCAACATATTTCACATTCACAACACTTCCGCGCAGTATCGCATCAAGCACAAAGCCCCGCAGCAAACCAGCTCCCAGGACTCCCACTGCATATACGGCAAGGCACACCGTCACTAACGAGCGCCCACAGGAGCCACACTGAGCAGAGCAGAACAAGTGTTCTGTCCACTTCCTCTACACCACCTCCGACAGACAACCTGTCGGTGCTGCACGCAGCGAAATCCAATGAAACTATTTATGCCCTCGCTCCTAATACCAGGGGCGAGGGCTACAGTAATTGCATTCGATTCTACTGCGTGCAGCACCATCAGACACACCACCGGTGGTGCCGATGAAGTGGACAGAACATTTGTCCTGCACTGTACACTGTACGCCCATCAGAGGTCACCGAGGACAGCCGCGTCTCCTCCCACGCCACCCTCCACTCACCAGTGCTCCTTGTTGCGGTCGGTGCGCGCGAACAGGTAGATGGCGCGCTGGCCGTCGACCGCCGACGCGCCGTCCGATCGGGAGTCCTGCGAGTCCGGCTCCCACTCGCCGTCTGTGACGTCATACATCACAGTCAGCGATGACGTCATACATCACCCAGTCAGCGATGACGTCACACACACACACACACACACACACACACACACACACACACACACACACACACACAGGGGAGCGGGGCCGGACGGCGGCACTACGCGCAGTCATATGACCGTCCAAACTCATCTCAGCTATAGGACAGCAATGCCGGGAATTTTGACCAGAGTTTTGACGGCTCGCAATCGCGATCAGAGCTTGCACAACTCTCCAGTGACGAAAACACCATATACACACACCGAATCAATATTATTTAAGGTAGAAAGTAGTAGATAGTTACTCTATATTATTTGAATTATTGATCGCATTTTAGCGCAGTGATGTACCTTAGCGAACTAAACACACTCGGCAATTATCCTCTACGGCCACGAATCGCCCGTCATTCTGCGCCGCGCCCACAACTGACCTGACGTTCTGCCGCGGTCGGCGGCGGCGGTCGCCTTCTTCTGCCCCACACCGAACAGTCCGCGGGAGCGGGTGACCCGGCGACAGTTGTTCAGACGCACACAGAGCGGGTAGCGGCGATTCCACCGGCTGGGGAAGACAATCGGAGGACGCAGGTGCACAGGGCACACGGTCAGCACACAGAGCGGATAACGGCGACTTCACTGGCTGGGGCAGACATACACAACAGCTGCTGATACAGACGGGGACCATAGGCATCGTAACACTACTCTCAGACTGCCGGAAACTGCGGCGACAATCCAGGCTAGGGTCAATAGTGCCAAACACGCACCAAAACAGAACAATTTCTGATTGAAAACAAATGTTACTTGCTCTGCTGACATCTATTTAACCCCTTTATACATACAACTATAGTGTATGATACATAGCCTTATTGTAGTAGATACATATTTCTCCATCATTCACCATCTTCCAGTACCATCCCAGCCATACCACCCTGATTCATCATGGGCCTGCACTGGTGCCCGTGTCCGCCCCGTCCTCCCTGTGCAGTGCACAACAACATAGACTGTACCGTTCAGCGTGCACAGTGTGCACGCCGTTCCTGTAGCGATTCACGACACATGCGACGCGGCGTACAGCTGCTGCTGTACCTCCCCAGCCACGTACCGCGTGGCATGGAGAGCCTCGGGCTGCAGCTCCACCGTGCAGCCGGTGATGTCGTAGATGCGCTGCTCGACGAACGTCAGGTTCGGGATGTGCTCGTCGCAGGTGGCCCGCTTCGACACGTAACCTGCACAGAGGGACGGGGAACACCGTCAACGGAACCTTCAGAGGCCGGAGCGCGCGGCAACTGCGCCGGGAAGTTTGGCGGTGAAGTTGGCCGGTGGCGAGTACAGCGGGATGATCGGGAGACTGAAGTGTCTACAGGACTATTCAACCAGGCGTCAGTGGGAATGTTTAGAGCACACCGCGCCGGCGCCGGGACGTCGACGATCCACAAGACGTGAGACTGTGTGGGGTAAAGCCTGTTCCGACTTCTGGGTGACAGAGGCAAGCAATGTCAGCTCTTAGAAAGCTTCGGTGTCAGTAATTATACTTCTACTTCAATAGCACACACTATTCCATCTGTAAGGTTGCACCAGGGTCACACCTTCACAGTAATTCCACCCGCCGATGATGGCGTCATTTGACCTCCCTCCTACTGACCTTTCGGGTGAGATACACGCAGCATACTGCCCTCCAGGCGGACGAAGCGGGCCTCGGACGGCTGGTGCGCGGCAGGGTCGTACGGACTGGCCATCAGCTCGTGCATCCAGTCCTGGGTGCAGACATGCCGACCCACACCACGGTCAGATGGTGCTGAACACAGTCTCACGCGTCTATTTCTGGACACACAGGTCGTCCGCGTCCCCAGCCACATACCCAGAACTTATCACGCCAACTTGGGAAATACGACCCAAGCCATTACTCGCGTTGGAACCGTCTGACGCGAATGCTAAAAATACACACCGCCGTCGCTGCAGGCGCGGGAAACAATACAAAGACGCCGTCACAACAGCGTGGACAGTGGTGTCATGGTTAGTCAGCCTAGCATAGAAATAACGAACACGAAACGATTGTTGATAAAGCCAGACACGCGACTAGGCTCGATGATGATGATTGTGGCTTTTAGGCCGCCGGCAACAGTCGTTTAATGGGCGCCCTGAAACGGACTAGAATAGGCTCAGGACAGCTCACGAGCTAGTGCCTCTTCAGGATGCTATGGTAAAATCAAAAACGACAAAAGATGCTCATCCAATCTTCCAATCTGGACATACCCGACGCGCCGTGTGACGCCCGATCGTACTGACTTGTGATCAGCGTGGGGTCGGATCTCTTGACCGGCGGTCTCCGGCCATGAGAGTCGGCGGCGGCGGCAGGCGGGCGTGGTTGGCGGTCGCAGAGCGCATCACGCAGCGCGCCGCCCGCGCAGCACGCGCCTACGCGCAGACCCGACACGAAGCCGGGCAGCGGCGCGGCCACCAGCACGGCCACCACCACCGCCAGCCAGCGCCAGCGGTCGGCCACTCCCACCGCCACCCAGTCACACAAGTCCACCGCCGGCCTGGTCCGCTCCACGGCGTTCACCCCCTCCACCACCAGCCGCTCGCCGGCCGCCGGGCCTATCGAGCCCTCGTCAGAGACAGAGCGGCTGTAGGTTCGCTGTGCGGAGCGTTCGGCCGGCGGCGGAGACGGCGGCGGCGGTACCTCCACGGCCTCCTCCGCTATGTCGACGCCCTCTTCGTCGATGTATTTCCCCTGGAGAGCCGACAGTGTGACGCTGTCGGAGGGCGCGGCGGGCGGCGGAGACTGGCTGCCGCCCGAGGGCGGGGGCGGGGGCGGCGCCGCCGGCCGGCCGACGCTCCGCTGCAGCCGCTCAAAGATCTGCGGCCGCATGCTGGCCAGTCTGAAGTCGCGGCGTGACGGCGAGGCGGCCGGCGCCGCCACTGGGTTCGGCACGTTCACGAAGGCCACATCCAGGCTGTCAGAGGTCGCATAAGGCGTGGGCGAGCCGGGAGGCGCCTCGCCAGGCGGTGGGGACGGAGACGCCTCGCGTACCGCCTCGAGCACGTCCGACTCGGTGAGCACCTCGGTGTCGGAGTGGGACGCACTGCCGCCGCTGCCGGCACCCGAGGCGGACCGCACCGAGCCCCGGTAGTCGCTGATCTTGCCTGAGGGACGGGCAGGTAAACGGGGGCGGTCAGACTAGCAGGTGAGTGGATTGTGAAGAGACATGGTCCACCAACAGCGGGCAAATGGAACAGAAGCTCGACGCAA
>VOPJ01000984.1:0-13034 GCA_014673585.1 Semibalanus balanoides
CACTGATAAACTCACTTCGTGCTCAACTGCTGAGGTGGTCTAACTACTACTATTACATTAACTCTGACCTTAGTTCTACACCGTAAGAGCAGCAATCTTTGAACAGATTGAACCCTGCTAGTTTCACTAATGATGCCACTCGAAACCAAAGCCTGCCACGTGCCGGTTACGGCTATGGGTACAAATCAATTTCCTTCATGAACTTGAAACGGGTTCAATTGGTGTATTTTAATGAGTTCCAGGCGTAAATGGACACACATGAAATGGGAATGTAATTTGTGATGTTGCTTATGTTCTTAAGCTGCGTATGATTAGTTGCAGCTAAAGGTAAACAAATAAGTGACAGAAACATACTCATCACAACCAAGTATCTCAAAACGGATAATTGTCTTTATTCGATGATGATGGTGTGTTGAGATCCACAGTGGCGGATTCAGGGGGTCCAAAGTAGTCATGGCCCCCCTAAAGTTCTTGAAACTATGTTTTACCCCTATGAACAGTCTGACGTACAGTTGTAAAAATTGTCTTTGCAGCAGTCAAAATACAGCCATCCACAGTGCAAAACTGACAAAATTTATGCGCGCCTTCTCGCGTCATGACACAAAATACGTAACTGCTTACCTATACAAATTGGGAAAATGATAAGATGAATCCATTAACTGCCTGGCAATCTCCCCTTGTCGGTACCTATTTCCTAGCTCCAGGGCCCACTCCTTTAATAAAATATTATCTTTCAAGCGGGCTACATTTCTCTGCCGAGTTCCAAAAGAGGTGACACGAACGCAAAGACGCGGACATCGGCACCCGGGAGCTGCTTCGGTGGTGTCCAAGTTGCTGGACCAAAGAGTGGGACCAGGCCAGGACCATTTCTGCAAGCCATCTCGTCCCAGGCTCTTCTAGATCTGCAGGGACCATTTAAGTGCGGAAAAGTCATTATGCCTCTTGCTGCTTTCAAACCATTTGCACTGTTACCAGTTTGTTTGTTACGGCTCGGTACATATGTATACCGTTATTATTATTATCATAGTGTACTATTAAGCGCTTACTGCCACCGCTTACCTTGTATTACTATCTGAAGAATATGCATATTAAAAACTACCTTATTTTCAATATTTTTCATTGTACCGAGATGTGCAGCCAGAATAGGATTATCTGAGTTGGTTGCAATATTACAATTTCGTTGTTGAGTTTAGAGGAGCGGCACAAATTTCGTTCCGTTTCTGTCGGCGAAAAGTTGTGACCGAGGAGGAAAGGAAAGGGTGGCGTCGGGGGGGGGCATCAGCGCGCGAAAAGTCGTTGAGCGTAGGAGGCGTGGCGTCGGGTCGTCAGCGAAGAGTTGTTGAGTGGGGGAGGCGTGGCACCGGGTTATCAGCGCCAAATGGCATTGACAGGTAGGGGGAGGGGTGGCATCCAGTCCTTATCTCGGAATATTTGTTGACCAGGGACGAGGGTTTTTCCTTATTATTACCTCTTACAGCCAATGCAGGAAAGCGCGGAGAGACTTTTTGTATTGAATGCAACATTCTCATGTGGGTTGCATTTGTCCCTAATTCCCCCTGATCTGCCAGTGATGGACTTTGTCTTGGTATGGCGGTCAGAAACATGTCAAGTGAATGGTGTTCGGAAGACATAAGCCACACACTCATTGGGCATTGGAAGCCGTGATCACCGTCGGCGAACTGATGAAGGCGCTCAGTTCTGTGCCGGCAGTGCTGCAGCATCTATGCAGTGGAATATAAGACCTAGAAGTGACACCGCCCAACCCATCAAACCCGTTATGTCATCCAGACTGTTGTTCCGTTATCCTCTGTCACGCCTGCGATAACTCGGGTCTGGTGGTCGCTGGGCGCCGGGTATGTGGTGGTCCCCGAGCCGCCCCCGGGAGTGGTAACCGCCTTCATGGCCTGGGCCCCACTCGCAGCTTTTCTCTGTGGGGACGGGCCCTGTAAATCCATGAACGGTTGCCCGGTCGGCGTTCCATTTTGACCCACTTTACCCCTTCTCCTTCATCCAATTGCTGCGCAATGGTCCGAGCAGACCGATCAGCGGTCTTTTCCTAGCCAAACCAAAAGCCGGCCTCCCCAGTGAAGTATAAGCCCGTGGAGTGTCGCCGTCCGCCTCAATGGAGTATAAGATCCTGGAGGTCGCCGTCCGCCTACAATGGAGTATAAGCCCCGTGGAGTTCGCCGTCCGCCTCCGTGGATATAAGCCCGTGGAAGTTGTCGCGTCCGCCTCAGTGGAGTATAAGCCCGTGGAGTGTCGCCGTCCGCCTCAATGGAGTATAAGCCCGTGGAGTGTCGCTGGCCTCCCCAGTGGAGTATAAGATCGTGGAGTGTCGCTGGCCTCACCAGTGGAGTATGAGATCGTGGAGTGGCACCAGATGTCCACTGCCGGTCAGTGCCACTCCACCGCCCCCACGACTCTGCCACAGGAAAGCCTTCAACCGACACAGAAACGGCTGCAGCGCTCGTTCTCTCAAGCCAGCGGGGAGCCGGCGGTGAAGACTGTGACGACTGTGACGACTGTGACGGTGGTGACGGTGGTGACGGTGGTGATGTGGGATGGTTGGTGATTGTGGTGACTGGTGGGGATGGTGGTGATGGTGTGACGGTGGGACGTGTGACGGGTGGTGACGGTGTGACGTGGTGACGGGGGGGGGGATGGTGACGGTAGGTGACGTGGTGACGGTGTGACGGTGGTGACCGGTGGATGGTTGGTTGATATGGTGGTGACGGGTGACGGTGGTTGGTGACGGTGTGGTGACGGTGTTGTGACGGTGGTCGGACGTGGTGACGGTGGTGACGTGGTACGGTGTGACGTGGTGGCGGGTGGTGGACGGTGGTCGGTGGGGACGTTCACCGCCTCGTTGAAGGCTTACCGAGCGAACGGCGACGCGGCCCACCGTCGCGGCCGGGGTGTCAGATGGGTCAGGGTGTCCAAGGGTGTTCAATGGGGTCAAGGGGTGTCAAGGGTGTCGAGGGTGTCGAGGGTGTCGAGGGTGTCGAGGGGTGTCGAGGGGTGCGAGGGTGGCGAGGGGTGCGCCAGCCGTGCCAGCCGTGCCAGCCGTGCCAGCCGTTGCCAGCCCGGTGCCAGCCGTGCCGCCGTTGCCAGCCGTGCAGCACTGCCAGCCGGCCAGCCCGTGCAAGCCGTGCAGCCGTGCCAGCCGTGCCAGCCGTGCAGCCGTGCCAGCCGCTGCCAGCTGCCAGCCGTGCCAGCCGTGCCAGCCGTGCCAGCCGGCCAGCCGTGCAGCGTGCCAGCCGTCGCCAGCCGTGCCAGCCGCTGCAGCCGTGCCAGCCGTGCCAGCCGTGCCAGCCGTGCCAGCCGTGCCAGCCGTGCCAGCCGTGCCAGCCGCTTGCTGCCAGCCGTGCCAGCGTGCAGCCGTGCCAGCCGTGCCAGCCCGTGCCAGCCGGCCACCGTGCAGCCGTGCCAGCCGTGCAGCCGTGCCAGCCGTGCCAGCCGTGCCAGCCGTCCAGCCGTGGCCAGCCGTGCCACCGTGCAGCCGTGCCAGCCTCCAGCCGTGCAGCCGTGCCAGAAACGTCCAGCCGTGCCAGCACTTGCCAGCCGTGCCAGCCGTGCCAGCCGTGGCAAGCGTGCCAGCCGTGCCAGCCGTGCCAGCCGTGCCAGCCGTGGCCAGCCGTGCCAGCAACGTGCCAGCCGTGCCAGCCGTGCCACCGTGCCAGCCGGCCAGCCGTCCAGCCGTGCCAGCCGTGCCACCGTGGCCAGCGCTGCCAAGGCCGTGCAGCCTGCAAGCCGTTCAGCACGTGCAGCCGTGCCAGCCGTGCCCNTTAGTGCAAAACTCTATTTTCTACGATTTTCCCAATATTTATGAGTTTTCCAGGTGCATGACGTCACTAAAATGTCATTTTTGCCTGAACTTCTCGACGGATTTGGACAACATTTTGACATCATATGTATATTTGTTGTAAAATCAGCTGTTTAAAATGTAAGCAAGATCGGCAGTATGTATAAACAGTTATGCAATAACAAACCTCAGGGGTCGCTTTTTGAACAACCGAAGAACTAACTCGACTCTTGACGCAAGTGCCTTTTTTAAATATAATCGACTCTACTCATGACTCATCCAAAAATTTCGACTGATGAGACTATTCATGACTCAACTCTAAGTCGGTTACCAGTCTCGGGTACGGGTTAATACGGGTTAATGTCGGGATACGGGTTACGGGATACGGGATATGGGATACGGGTTAATGTCGGAGCCGATTTTGCCCGGCCTATTTCATCAGAATGCTGCACTGATACCATGCGGTCAAGCGAGGACACGGTACAGGGCAGTAGACCGCGCGCCGCACTCACCCTGCCCACGTAGCATGGTATCTCGATGTCGGCACCTGATTTCCCGGCATCTGACCGCGCCTTCTGTGAACACAGCAAAGCCGATAGGGCTCACCAGTCTAATCTGTGGCGGAAATTGTGCAGCATTCCGTGAGAATGGACGTGGGAGGTGCCCAGATAACCCAACCGACAGCCAGTATGTCGCTGTCGAGCCTGTTTTATATACCTACAGGGTGCGCAAGAAGTCCTGGCCCCTTGCACGATCCTTGTAATTACGTCTGATAACTTCCGAATAATTTATCAAAATCAAATTACGTGGACCAGTACGACACATGAGTCTGCATGTATCAAGAACATTTATAAATGTAGCACCCTCAGCCCCAATGATTCCCTGCATGGGTCCTGAAGTGTTGCAGGTTCCTTGTAGCCAGGTCTTCAACAACTTATTCCACACCTTCATGGTCCTCCGCTGAAGCGACTCCAGGTTGGAGCAGGAGGTGCACTTTACCCTTAACTGAAAAAACGCTCCACAAACGCTAGTCCAGCGTGTCAAGGTCAGAAGACTGCGTTGGTCAATTGTCCTTTTTCCCAACTCAACAGGATCCATATAACTCCTGTTGCATTTTGTCGTGGAATCCAGTTGGATCATAGATCTAACGTTACGTTTGGTCGAGAGATCTTCAGGGATCATAGATCCTTCTTTCCGATCCATGCACATGCCTGGACTCAACACACGGACAGACGAGCCCACATAGACAGAGAGGCCCAACATACGGACAGACGGACCCACATAGACAGAGAAACCCAACATACGGACAGACGGGCAAAAAAACGGGAAAAAAACACAGAGAGACCCAACACACGGACAGACGGGCACACGGAGACAGAGACCCAACACACGGACAGACAGACCACACAGAGACAGAGACACCTAACACAAGACAGACGGGCACACATAGACAGAGAGACCCAGCACACGGACAGGGACAGACATACACACAGAGAAACAGCTAGACCCAACATACGGACAAACGGACACACTGAGTCAGAAAGACCCAACACACGACAGACGGACCGAGACGCACAGAAACGGAGAGATTGTGAGGTCATGCCCCAACAACCGTTAATTGAGTATACCGTCTGGGGTTGATATTTAAAATGATATTCTAGGGTTAGAGGGACGTGCATGGGTATAGTAACTTACCGAAGTCAACGCAGTATGGGTATCAAGTTAAGTTTATTTCAACCGGGAGAATTTGCCCAATAGCCTGACAATTTTGACGTCTTTTATATCGAAGATCCCGGCGGACACGTCGGTCGTCGACCAATTTTGAAGATGGATCTTTGATTCCAGTGGATCCATCTACAAATTGTGAAGGTAGATCTATGATCCCAGTAGATCCGGGATCCAAATTCCAATCCCAGAGGTCAGATCCCGGGATCCGTTTTCAGGATCTGAGTACCATGTCTGCCAGGTCGACAACAAAATGGTGCATTTTATTTGTAATTAAAATCTACGCAGCTTCTGCTAAGGATTTTTTTATCATCTTCTCAAGCATAAGAAACAGCACGCGTCGAGTTATTGGAATTGGGTGTTTTTTTGCGGGGACCAACACCAGCCTTTTTGCCGTTCTGTCGTAACGATTATACACAATCACGTCTACCCAGCCACAGTTTGTGAGGATCAAAATACGACATTAGACGATATAGACGATAGACGTTACTATTTGATGATATTTATAAAGGTCTCGGTGCCTCGCTTCCATTCCAAGGGATACCTGTTTGGGTCGGATGTCCACCGAATCAAATAATGAACCAATATGAAAGAAAGGCGTTTACCGACTTAATGTGATTTATGCTCACCTAATATAATTATGTATGGGTCTGAAATGATCGCCTCACAAAAGTACTGAAACAGCTAGGCAGGGCCTAGACACGGTGAAGAGGGCTGGGGATACGTCCCCCCCTGTTTGCTTCCAAAGGGTCCGCAGGGGTCTATGAATTTTGTGTGCGTTTTGTCTGAAATATCCTGAGAACCGTTCAAAGCAGGCCACACTTTTCGTCTTTGGGCGCCCTGCAGGCCAGATTGAGTCCTTAACAGGCCAAACTTGACCCTTCATAGGCCAGAGTGGGCCCTTAGGAAGACAGTGAAGGCCCTCCGGAAGCCACTGTATGTCTTCCAGAGATCAAAGTGGGTGGGTCTTTCGAAGGTCGAAGTTGGCCCTCCGGAGACCAGAGTTGGCTCTCTGGATGGAGATCAGGTCTCTCTGGTTGCCATAGTGCGCCCTCGAGACTGATCAGAGCCAGAGTGGACACTGGGCATTCCAAATGCTAGTGTGGGCCCCATGAACTATGGAGGCAAAAATTGGCCTTGGCTGGATGTTGGCAAGAAGCAGAGTGGGCTCTTTGAATCATTGAATGTCTGAGTGGGCTCTGTAGATGCCAGAGGGGTCCTCCGTAGCCCAGAGTGGTCCCTCTAAAGGTCAGAGTGAACCCTCATAGTTAATAATGGGCCCTCTAGAGGTCATCGTGTGCCCCTAAATGCTTAAGTGGGGTCTTTTGCAAGCAGCGAAACTGGTCCTTCCGATAGCCGGCAAGAGACCAAGTGTACCCTCTAAGTACCTGAGTAACGGACTCTGTTTAGTTGGGCAAAAGGACAGGTGGCCACTGCCCACTGCAGTCTTCCGACCAAAAACACGCTGGACTATGGTATGTGGAGCATTTTGCCGCTAAGGGTCAAACTCAAGTGCACCTCCCACCCTAAGCTGGAGTCGCTGAAGCGGAAGACCATGAAGATGGTGAAGGAGTTGCTGGAGGACCTGGTTACAAGGACCTGCCACAGCTTCAATACCCACGTGGGGGAAGTCATTGGGGCTGAGGGTGGCTACATTTATAAATGTTCTGATACGTGTCATGACTCATGTGTCGTTTCTAATTCACGTTGATTTGATTTTGATATAATTATTAGGAAGTTATGCAGACGTAATTACAAGAGTCGTGCAAGGGGCCAGAACTTCTTGCGCATCCTGTATATCAAACAGGCTCGACAGCGACGCTGGTATTCCCGAGCTCTGAAGGAGCGTACATTTTTCTCCGACATTAAGTGCTGACTGCTGAGCCGTCGATTGCGCCACCGGAGGAATGTTTTCTGTTGATTGGTATGATCATCAGTGCTGACTCATCGGTGCGCACACAATGACCTGAGGCCTTCATTGATACTGGCTGTCGGTTGGGTTATCTGGGCACCTTCTGCGTAAATATCGACGGAATGCTGCGCAGTTGACGCCACAGATTATACTGGTCAGTCCCCTCGGCAAGTTTGTGGCAGGTCTACAATACTGGGACAGACAAGGTCAGACTGGGTCAGAAGGGATCAGGAGGGGTCCTCAGCACGTTGACGTTATTTTGGCTGCCCGCGCGGAAAAAGGATTAATCTGAACTGGCCGGGCCGAACCTGGGCCTCAATATCATGAATTTGACTGGTCCTGGTCCAGGCGTGGGCTTGATGTTCCTGTGCCCGGGCCGGGCCGGATTGGGGGCTGGTGGGCCCGTGACGAACACGGGTGCAGAGGGAGCCGCAGCATCCGCAACCAGAGGGAGCGGAGGGAGCCGCAGCAGCCACAGCCGGAGGGAGTGGAGGGAGAACAGGTGTGGAGGGAGCCGCAGCAGCTGCAGCCGGAGGGAGCGAAGAGGGAGAGCAGGTGTGGAGGGAGCCGCAGCAGCTGCAGCTGGAGGGAGTGGAGGGAGAACAGGTGTGGGGGGGAGCCGCAGCAGCTGCAGCCGGAGGGAGTGGAGGGAGAACAGGTGCGGAGGGAGCCGCAGCAGCTGCAGCCGGAGGGAGTGGAGGGAGAACAGGTGTGGGGGAGCCACCAGCACCGCAGCCGGAGGGGAGTGGAAGGGTGAATAGGAGTGGAGGGAACCGCAGGCAGCTGCAGCGAGGAGTGGAGGGAGAACAGGTGTGGGGAGGGAGCCACAGTAGCTATTCAGCCGGAGGGAGTGGAGGGAGGAACAGGAGTGGAGGGAGCCGCAGCAGCTGCAGCCGGAGGGAGTGGAGGGAGAACAGGTGTGGAGGGAGCCACAGCTGGAGGGAGTGGAGGGAGAACAGGTGTGGAGGGAGCCGCAGCAGATCGTGTGGCAAATAATTTTACGAGTTCGGTTCTCTGTACTTGAACCGCCTCCTCCACTCCGCTGCAATTAAACCAATTTACAGTATCTGACTTGCGAAAGGACTAGAGCACTGATCAGCGCGAGAATCTTGGCGCTGGTAGGTGTCTTCGCATGAGATGTGAAACACCTCTAACAATTCCAATGCAGCGTCTAGCAATCGTTGAAATGTGCCAATTTCGTCCTGCTTGGTACCCGGTAGTCGGTATCCGTGGTACGACAGTATCCGGTACTCTTCCAGTACGATGGTACCCGGTACCCCTGCAGTGCAAGAGTACGCGGCACCCTGGTACGAGGGTAACGGTACCCCTGGTACGAGGGTTAAGGGGTCCCGGTATATTGTTTGGGGGCCACTTCATCACCGCTGGCATATGACAAAATCAATGAAGTTAAAGGGAATAGTTCACCTTTAACATTAGGTTTTGAGTTGAGATAGCCAAGTTGTGGTGCATGCTCGAAAATGACTTGTGACGCTTTCATTTTTCAAGAACTCTTAATTATTTAATATTCAGTCTAAAGTCGGCCGATATAACCGCGGTAACTCCAATCGCTGATTGGCTGATTTTTGGTGCAGCTGAGTATGATTTGACGCACAGATGACGTAAGGACTTGGGGAAGCTGGTAAGTGCTGGAACAAAAAACCATACTGTTTTCAGTACCTCATTCTTTTTATTGCAAGAATGAACTTTGTCAGGTAATGCTATGCATAGTGATTTGGGATGTTTAAATCTTCTATAACCATTTTTCTAAAACAACGTTCTTGTAGGGTATGCGTAGCGTTCAGCGCTGGGCCTGCAGCGTACGTTCCAGGCTCGCGTCAAATGGTTGATATGTCCTCCCACTCACCGAACCCCACCTCGCACCAGTACGGCGCGTGCCGCTGTTGATTGGCCGCCCGCGGCGCAGCCGCCGGCCATGACTTGTGACACATAATCCCAGACAGCCGCCCAGAGCAGCGGACAGTGCAGCGACGATGGGCGGACACTACACTTTCATATCATAGTTAAATCTAATAGTGACGAATACCTACGTTAAAACAAGTACTGTGATGGTTTTCAAGCGTTGTTTTTCGGCATCTTCAACAGTTACTTGGGCGCAAGTACACCATGTATACGACCACGTCCTTACTAAATCAATGACGTTGCGTGTTCTCAGCCAGCTTGATTTCGCATTACTTTGAGGAAAAATCATGAATTATCAACCAAAATATTGACATTTAAATTTGCTTTTTCGCGTAAATTAGGTTCTCTTTGACTACTAGTAATATAATACTTAATTTCTTGCTTCTCTTCATCATTTCTGAACTTTTTCTCGTTTTTTCAAGGTGAACTATTCCCTTTAACGCTTACCCTTGTATATTGATGTGTGTATGCAATACTCAATGTGCGGTAAAAAGAGCGTCTGGACAGGTGTAATGCTGATTGAGCAGCGAAGTGAGAAATTACACATGATTCCTTGAATGATGACGTCAATGCACACAATATATCCTAGTTTCTGTTTCACTGCTAAGTGTCACCACACAGGGGCTCCGTCACGCCTTTGAAATGGGGGGGGGGAGAATCGAGGGAATCCGAGTGGTCACCGTCAGTTTGGGCAAATTTGTTAACGGGGGGGGGGGGGAAGCATCAGAACAAAAATGTTGAGTTGGGAGGGGAGTGAGCCATAGCTACAATGGTGTAGCAACGTGTCTCTTTGGTGATGGGTACCCTTCACCAATGTCTCAGATTGGTATATGGTCACCAATAGTCAAATTATCTATACCAGTACCTCAGCTATTCCATCCTTTACCAATATTTTGTGTGCTTTTACACCCATTCATAGCTAGTTAAACAGGGGATAAATATTAAATAAAGAGAACAACTTGACGCCGATTTTTTTTTTGTCGGAAAAAATTGCGGATTATCCCCCTGGCTCAAGAATGGGGTGGGGGGGGGGCACCTTCCGCCCGCCCCGCCCAACGAGGCGGAACTTCTGCCACCACACTACCTTAAGGAGCGTCAAAACCAATTACAACTTAATGACGCTCAACTCGGTGTTACAGTATACGTGTTGTATGAGTCTAGAAACCACTATTATAGCAACAGCACATATGTCTACTTAAATTGCTGACCCTAGATGGCGTAAGTAGTAAACACCTGAAATTCTACTGTACCGCATAGCTTGAAGCCGATACCCGCCGTCATCAGCACAATGGGACCATGAGTTTCACGAGCCGATCACGTCCTGGCTGTGGTGCAATCTTTTGTAGATATGTGGAAGCAAATCGATGCCGTAGCTCCCGATGTCGGCCTCCTCAGGCAGTCCGTGTCAGCATTCACCAAGCAGTTTAGGAGGTCGTTCGCCTCGGATGAAGTTATGTCCACATGCTCTGTCACCTCCCACTGTTGGTGGAACACTTCGGTCCCCTGAGAGTCTTCCAACAACAACGCGTTGAGGCTCTCAATCACACCATCAACCAAAAAGTCCGCGCAGTAACTAGACCTGGACCGTCCCAGATGACGCAGGCAGTGCAAGCTGTAAACCGTCACCTTGTGTACAAGTCGGACCGAGTGTAACACTGATGCTTTAGAAAAACGCCGTTACTGTGTACGGTAGCGTGTGGTTAGTGAAGCATTGCAGCTTGTAGTTTAATATTTAGCTTTGATAGGCTATACGTGTAGAGATAACATTCAGATTCAGTACTGCGTACTGGAATCTGAATGTTACAGGTAAGAGCATACACTGCACTGTAATGCGCATGTGGTGTGAAAGAGTGTTATAATCAAATAATTAAAGTAATGTCGCTGTGTGTCGACACTCAATTGACTTAAAAATATTGAACTGGTGTTTGTTTGTTTCCTGGCAAAGGAATCGCTGATTTAGGAAAATACACAATGATGTCGTTTCTTCATTCTGACGATCCTAAGAATGTGAGATGATGATGATGACGGTTAGAGTTTATAGTCGCCCAACTGCCTGATTATGTGACGCCAATCTGAAATTAAATTACAGACATACAATCTTAAATTAAATTACAGACGGATCGTGCTCATGTCTCGCCCGCCAAGCCAAGTAGGACGCAACTTTTTATACATTGCGCCACCCACCCTGACCGAAATTCTGGATCGCGCCTAAATGAACAAATACAAATAAAAATAGCGCACTCGCTGATTAGAACAGTACGCCCATGTCCCATATGCTGCAAAAGACTGTGAAATTGAAATCAGAACTGATGTTACAGCTTCCACCCGTCAGTCAGTGAATTGGGGCGAGGCGGGGAATAAATTAAGCTTTTCATCCACGTAACTGCGGAGCTCACTGGATAGTGAATTAGCTCACTTGAACACTGCTTCAGCCCTTCCCCTCCATGTCACGCCCTCCTCCGACATAAGACAATGGTGAACATGTTTATAGTAATGGTGATTTAGGAGTGACCAAACCCATCCGGTATTTGCAAAGCCGGTCTGATTTATTGCTAATATAAAAAAGATCACTTTGCTTCACCGGTGGGTAGAAGAAAAAGTTTTCGTTCTTTCCGGGATTTGAACCCACGCCTACGGTAGTTTAGATAACTGAATCATGTCAGTGCTTCGGACCCATTTACTGCTCGAATTTTATCTGAATGTGAATTAATAAAGTTGGAATACAAAGACAATGATTTTGTTTGTCTTTTAAGGTTGTTTCCCCAGTACTCCTATGATGGTGTGCATGGAATGTTGACTGCAAATAGAAAATGTGGTTTCGTAACGAATTCATAATGTTAAAAATCATGCACATTGCCACACATAACAGTAAATTACCGCTCGAGTTTTAACGATATATGGGAATAACCTAAATAATTTGAAAGGAAATTAAATAAAGAGCGTTTTGACTTGTTTCCCGTTGTTTCCGGATGACTTTATTTACATTCCTATGAGATTGAACCTAAATTTGGCTGAATTTCCTATGAGACGTCTCTGGTCATGGAATACCACAAATCTGGTCATGGCCATTTTGTGAACGCTACGTAACGAGTCATTCTGGTCATCACAAAGATAAGGACGGACGTCAGACCTCAATGGTCAACATGTTCGCCCGTCTCAGCTATCAGTTTCAATATCTGCCGCGGCTGAGTTAGTCGATCGTGTACGGTTGTCCGGCCGTCAATGCTACGGGGAGCTCGGAGCTAAGTTCACCTCAGACATACGACGAGCAGCGCTGTACCGTGACTCGTCCAAGCAGTCATGGCCCACTTGTTCAGTTTTCTGTCGGCTGCTAACAACGCACTGTGATCAGAGTATTTATTGCATATCTTTGTAAAGGACATGACACAAATGTGAGCAGGATTGAATGCGTATGAAATTCAACATGACCCTTCTCACTCTAACCATAATATGAAGAAACGAAATAAAGCATTGCATATATGCATGCATGCTATATAAAAGCAGAACACACTCCAAATAACTATCCTGCACGTCATTCAATATACTGTAGCGTGGCTACATCTTGTCATTGGATCTAAAATTATAAGTGGCCTCACATCCAGCCTCTCCCAGCGCTCCTCCCCCGCCCTGTCCACTTCCATAGCACCCATCCCTTCCCCGGTAATGCGGCCGTTT